>JARFJB010002126.1:775000-915000 GCA_036346205.1 Vesta saturnalis
CTTGAATTGCTATAAAAGGCTTATTTGTAACTTTTCCAGCTGTGCATTATAATACAAAATAAATTATCATTCGACAAACTTTCATTGCGGAATATAAAAAGAAAATTGAAATTTCCAGTTAACGATGTAATCTTTCAAATCTTTTAGTTTTGTTTATCATGAAAACAATTACAAGCACACAGGATATTTGAAATTACTTTTCTTGCGAAGCCAATTATAGGATACTTTGATAACGGAAAAACTAGTCTTCTTCAATGTACACGGAAATGTCACTTGCTACTAACCAAATACAACACAAAAGGTCCCCGGGATGATTAAATTCCCTTTGAGATCCACACAAGGTGAACGGAAAAATTCCCCGGCGTTAGCTTCAAATACCTCTGTAGAATGTAAGTAAATTTAATGCATCCTACGTTCACATCACACGTTCAGCATTTAACCTCTTTCTTCTACAGCTTGACTTCAACTAACTGAAAAACGAAACTCCCCTGTCCCCACAAGATCACATCATCCTCTTTATTCGTCACCCTCCTTACTATAACTGCATAGTGGACATTTCCCAGGAAAAGAAACAGACTTGATATCTAGAAACGGGACGCACACATACTTTCAATTAGTGACCATGTTACTCTAGTAAATTTTCTATACACTACCAACAATAATTCAGTATATAAGCGAACTGGTAAACATGAAAATACAATGTAGACTTATATGACCGCGACTGAACCTTTCGTTATCAATCACGATAACAAACAAATTTACACCCATACATATTAGGTTACTTAAAAAAAAACTCTTTTCAACCACAATGAAATTGTACTCCCAGTAACGTTTTAATTTAAAATTCAACATGTAACATTTTAAATACCCTAATATTCGGAAAAATTCTACCACAAATTTTCCTCAACACGTGAAAGCTTTTGTAAACTAATACTAATACCTACTATTGTAAAATTTACATGAAGCCATTGTTCGGAATTACATTCAAAAGAATTCTGTCAAAATGTCAATATTGTAACCTAAAACCAACATCTGAATGTAAATAGGATTGATATGATGTACGTTTTAAGAATTCGCTAAGAAATTACTTTAGGTTCTTAAAATATAGGAAGGTCTTCCAAAAAAGAGTGCAGATGATCTGTCTTTTGGTTACGTTTTTAATTCTTTGCACCTTTACACAATGTATTAGGAATGATACCGCTCGTTCATAAAATGTGAAAATGCTCTCCGTTATCTTATGAGTTACTTTCGGAGGTAAAATTCGTATAGATCAATTTTTATTTCAGTTCAATTTGTTACGAGTTAGATAAATTAAACAAGTTTCGTATCTAATTCTTAAACGATAACAAGCCGCCGATGTTTTAACAATAACCTCCTGTGTGTCGCTTTTTCCGCATAAGATATTTTTACATTACGTTGCTTTGATTGATACCCATCGTCCTGTAAAAACTATTGGTTTGGGAGATCTTACACAATTATTTTCTTGTTTATCTATTTTAGATCTCAAGTCGTCGTATATATATATATATATATATATATATATATATATATATATATATATATATATATATATATACATAGTCACATAGAAAAAGTACCATGCATAGTGCCATGCGATAGAGGACACTAAAATAAGAAAAAGTTCCTATGAACTTACGTCCGCAACGCCTTCGTTTAAAAGATATAGGGTGTTGAAGTTTAATTATATTTTTTGTTATTTTTCTTAATATCTTCTTACAATGATATAATAAGCGGACGAAATTTTGAATACAGGGGCTTTTTATCACGCACAATTCAAATATGACCTTATTTCTTTTATTACTAAAGAGCAGTAATCATATCACAAGCCCCACGACAAATCTACCTATTTTCAAACCTCCTTTCAAAAACGTCCTTACCACTCAAGAAAAGTGAGCTATTATATATATATATATATATATATATATATATATATATATATATATATATATATATATATATATATATATATATATTTTGAGATGTTCAGAAAGGAGTAAGACAAGGATCGGACAGTTTAAATAGTAATTTCTTTATAAAAAGGGGTGATTTCAAGCTTAATATATGTGCGAGACATTGATTTGATAGAATTTGGTTCACGATGGGTTTAAAGTGGATTTGTGTTGTACAAAATAATCTGAATAATATTTATACAATTTGATTTCATTATAAAAAGCATTGTGCTACCAACAAGAAAAATGTCAGGAATGTTAAATAAACTTATTTTCGTAAAGTCAATTTAGTATTTTCCTTTATTTCATAAAAGCCAATTTTTCGAGAGTATTTTGGCATGTGAATATTTTACAGGTGTTTAAACACAAATTGTAAAGTTAGTATAGTAGGGATATTGTGTAAATAGTTTTAGAATGCAGGAAATGTGATAAATTCATGAAAGGGTTATAATATGGACTTATTAGGATTATTTCTCACATATTTTTGGATGCGATTGTGTGACAAACTTAGTGATACAATTTAAATAGCAAGAGCAATGCAGAGAACATATTAACACAAAGACATTCACAGTTAGATACATTTTTGTAGTGAAAATTCAAGTAAGTGTGTTAAACGATGTGACTTTTTAATGCAACACTATATTATACAATGCGGGTGAAATGAACATTAAATAAAATAAAGACAATTATTACAAGCCACTAGCATAACATTTTGAGTTACAGAAACATTTTTAAGTGTAAGTTATTTGCAATTTTAGAATTAAGTTTGGTTATGTTGTAAATTCTAGGTTTTTTCACAAATTTATAGTTTTTTTAATAATATTAGGCTTAAATTATATTCTTAAATTGATTAATAGGAGGTCTTCAGCAGTATTTCATAGTATTAAAAAGGATACAATGCATTTCACCGCAAAAATTTCATGAAATGGGGGTTGAATTTAGAATTTTTCTACATAAACATAAAATTTCTTTAAATTCAAGATTTCGAATTTTAAATGTGTGTTTTCCTATGTCAAATTTTACCAGGATTACATATACGTAATTAGTTTAAGTGTAGCTTGTAAGATTAGGTAGTTATAAGCAAATTTAAATTAGATTAGGTCATTTCGCATACTATTTTAAGGATCTATATCTTGTTGGATGTCTATCTATTCGAAATTTTATACAGTTTTCATTTCTGTTGTTAGTTTTTAAATCCGTTAGTATATAAGAAAGATATGGCCAAATTTCTATTTCAGTTAAAATTGTAAAATTTTTCAACCAATCAGAGACAGTTACAAAGGTAGATTTGCTAGAAAAAAATTGAAGTTTTAGTAACAACCAAAAAGGTATAAAAGGAATTGCCCTGGAAGTGGTGAGCTCTCTATAATTTGTTCAGTTTTTTTTAAAAAGGTTAAAATAGTGTTGTGTATTTGTGTTACAAGTAAGTTTTTCTAACCTAATTTAATTATCGGGAAAAGGTTATAACTAACGGAGAGAAGAATATTCTAGAGCAATTGTTTTTATACCGGCAATAATTTAAATAGTTCGGTCTCCGATACCTGTTCGTTTTAAAAAAATAAATTCATTACGATTTAATTTGTGTGACGATTTTGTTGAACGTTTAAAGTTTTCGTTTTGTCGAAGTTGATTTGATTACGTTTTACCAAATTAAAGTCGCAATTAATTTTGATCATTGGTGTTTTATTTCCTGCTACGAATTCTTTTAAATAATTCACATTTGAACCGGCACCTAAAATAAAAGTGAAATTAAAATAAATTTTGGGCAACTTTTAAATATTTTATAAACGATACCATTCAGTAAGCAATAATATATTTAAATAAAATATTACCAAGATAAAGTTTGTGATTGGAGTGAAGCCGATTTGAAAGAAAACGTTACTAGTTACGAAAGCAAGCGTGATCTACAACCCGAGTACTTGTTAGCAGCCAATGGGTATATGGTAGCAGCAAGAATTAATTGGAAAGTGCCTGCATCTAATTGGAACAACTTGTAGGAAGACATCAGTTTGAACTTGGAACAGTATATGTGAGTCATTTTTCATTATAGCCCTATTTATTGTATTCATCGTTGTGTTCGATTTCCTGCAATTATTATTTATTGATTATATGTATTGGTGTAAAATTTCAAATAATACTTGTGTAAACACCTGTAAAAGACACAAAACTTATTTCCAAATTTTAAATTCAGTTGTAAACATGAACATTAAATCTGCAAATCATTGTTTGACAGTTTTGACATTTATTAACTTAATTTAGGAACGTTACAACGCATGCGTTAGAAGTATAAATTCTGTTCAGATTTATTTCTTGTACATATATGATATTTTTCCTAAAGAGTAATTCATATAATTACATATAAATTTAAATATAATTTCCCACTAAATACTAATCCCTATCCCCACAATGAGATTGAGCTAGTCCGGTGCACAAATATAATTATAAATTATTTAATATCATATTATATTAATATTTACTAAACTAAATACTAATCACTGAACTATCCCCATATTCGATTATTAATTCATTAAAATTAAAATTATAAAAAATATATTATCATAACAATTATATATATATATATATATATATATATATATATATATATATATATATATACGAACTGTTTAATAACACACACGTCTATTTATTAGAATGATGTTATTTATTAAAAACATTAAAAATCTGATAATAGAAAAATTTTGATTTTAACAGCCTCCTACCGCGAATAAAGATTTGGAATCAGCAAAAAATTTCCTATAAGTTGACACCACTTCCAACTTTCTAAACCCTGTAACATCGTGCAACGCAGAGATACACATACCTCCAGACGGATTCGTTAACCCACTTTTTGAAGTTGGTTGATAACAGGAGCAAAATAATCCTCTTATAGCACGTATGGGTCAAGCACATTTTTTGCGCGACGTTGTGACGTTTTCAGTGCGTCTGACTTTGCACAGATCTCTGTGGGTCTTCAGTTGTGCAATGGTTTGGATCCCTAGATGTTTGGTTAAACCGTAAACACGGAACAAATAAAATTATAGATTCTGATGTAACATTTTAATAATGAAAAGGCTTATTCGTTATTTGTAAATATCAACATATGAAAGATTTGTATTCACTTTGAAACTATCTCCTAACTGACTAGTCGTAAAATTTTACATCTATACTCTAATATTTTTTGCATTTATAATACATAAGTATAAAGAGCAGAAACTCTATCTCAATTTTTTTTAATTATTCGATAATTAATTAATCAGCTTTACCAAAATTGCAGAATTTGAAATACTCAATTTCATCCCCTCTGGCGTCTATGCGAACACCTAGAGAATTATCTGACTCCAATCCCTATAATTAAACAAAACCCAACCTCTGAAATAACGCCAATATCAGAAGCCGTCCTCGCTTTCCACAGATTTATTTTTAATCACAAGACGCGCTACTGAGGAATCCAATCCTTAAATCCCTCTAAATTGGATATCCTGACAGGGACCGTTAATGCCAAGAGCGTTTGTCGGAAACGTTTCCTACTTAAAAACCTCTTACACGAACTCAACATACACATCCTTTCCATCACGGAAACGAAGTTCACAAACAGATGCACGCTTAACTTTAACACTTATCACACCTTCCTAACCCTCAGCCACCACGGAACCGCCCTCGTAATTAAAAATTGCTTCCCATACACTCTCTTTCAACTTCCTGCGCATCTACAGCATCTCGAATGCGTTGCTGTAATGGTGCAACTTCCCTCCCCGATCGTCTTCTTCTCATACTACAATCCGCCCGGTCACAACACCCTATCCAATGACCTTTTAATTTACGCTTCCAGCCTCCCTGATGCAGTAATCCTAGGGATTTAAATGTTCGCCACATCCAATTCGGTGACTACAGAAGTAATGGCAACGGTATCAAGCTATCAACAGCTTTGTTACCGCTTTTGCGAGTCCCTAACACAGCCAACATATTTCGAACAACTAGGTGCCTCAATAATAGACCACTTTATTGTTTCGGAACCCATAGCACAATTTCGATCGTGAGTACTTTTTGGGCACCACGATCACTTCAGATCATCTCTGAACACTGAACATATCACCAACAACCTTCCAACACCCAATCTTCTGACGCAAGATCTCAAGAGAGCTATTAAACACCTAACTTCGCTAATTTCGGAAGCGGAAGCGTTCAGTCCCATTGAAAAACATTAACATTTCCCGCTCTCACGGCACATCGTGAACTGGATCAAAGAGAAAAGACGAATATATCGTCAATTTCTGCGATCTAGGGACCCGGCCCTCAAAACCGAGTACAATCGCCTTAACGTTATAATCAGGCGAGAGGCAAACAAACACGCCGAAGACTACAGCCACCTCTCAGCTAGACTATAGAAACAGAAAACTCTTTTGGCAACAGTTTGATAGGCTGACCAGAAAGAAAGTAAACCCTAAACCCCGCTTATCCGACCCACAGGGAAAATTGATCTCCTTCGACCTAGGAAAGGCCGACTTCTTTGGTCTCCACCTCCAAACCATTTTCCGATCCCCAGAGGATCCCCAATTGGAGAACCAATTCAAGGCACTCATTGAGAGTCGCCTTGAAGAGTTCCATATCCTTAACCTTCCCGAAATCCAACTCGATAACGAGAATCCCTTCTATGCGTCCATCACTCCCGACGCAGGTCATGACAGTTTAAATCGTAAAATCCTCCGGCACCTTACCGACCCAGTCCTCCAATTGTTCTCCAACATTTACAACAATTGCTTAATCCTATTCCACTTCCCGACGGTCTGGTAATCGACCTCCACCGTCATGATACCCAAACGCCACTCCGACCTAACCACACCTTCCTCCTATAGACGCATCTCCCGCCTGAATTGCATCGGAAAATACTTTGAGTAAATTCTGGGCAGGCGACTCAGGGACCACCTTAAATTCAACGAACTCCTTCCGAACAGCCAATTCGGTTTCCGTCCCAACCGAACGTGTCACGATCTCTTGTTGAAGCTGTTTACGGAAACCATCAGAGCATTCAATCACAAGAAATCCAACCTAGCTGTGTTTCTGGACATTAAGCAAGCATTTGACAGGGTCTTGCACGCCGGTCTACTACACAAGATCCTCAACCTCAACATACCCGTCCCCTTCTCCAAATTCCTACTCTCGTACCTGACTAATCGGTCAGTTCGATCTAAGTAGGAAACACCACTCCAATCCTTTTCAACCTATAGCAGGCGTACTGCAAGTTTTTGCAGCCCCGATCCTCCTTAACACTACCTTCGCACCCGATATCCCCGAAGTTGCCAAACCGGAGTAGCCGTTGTGCAGTTTGAGGATGGCAACGCTTTCTGGGCCGTTAATCGGAACGGCATCCCGCCTCATATCCAAAACTCTCAGGAACTTTTCCAACTGGGAGAACCGGTGGGGAGTTTCCGTCAATCCCACCAAAACCTAAACCATCCTTTTCCGACATCCTAACTACACCGAAGATAAATTCCGAAAGCTATCCAACAGCAATATTTCCGTCACCCTGAATCAAGAAAGACTCTCACTGCAACAACTCACCTACTTAGGAATCCTCTTTACCAAAACCCCAAATTGGCTTCCCGATGTACAAAGGACACTTAACAGGATAAGAAACCGAACAAGCTACTGGGCGCTCTTCGAGGTAGAATCAGAGGCTGAAACCCCAAAACACTACAACCCCTCCCCCCTGCTACTCAACAACACAAGTCCTTGACCACCTCCGCGAGGAGGTAGAAGAATCCCTAGACAATACTCCATATGCCCTCCGCATTCCCCGTCTATTTGATGACGACCTAGCATGATAGTGGCAAATAAATCTGGTTAACCACACACAACACGCTACACCCAACTAAACAACACGCACACTTAAACCAATTAGCACAAACGTTCAAATAAATCTAAATCTTTTTTCTTTTTTTTTAACACCAAAAATAACCACGTCTCATGATTGTAAACTATATAATTACACAATATAGCGCAACACCAACAAGAAAAGAGTGGCCAGGTTTGAAGAGGAGGAGGACTCCTGAACAGTCTACGTACAAGATCTAGATATTTTGTACAACACCTACACAAACACTTTAACGAACGTAACGAAGGGAGATTAATTACCTTTGCCGTCTATTTACACCGTACGACGGAAAGACTGTTTGCCTAAATTCTGCCCACCCCACAGTGTCCACTAGAAAGCGAAATGAAGCTGGTTGCTCAGGTCTACTAGTAGATGCAATTTACAAATTTTCACACAGAACACACTTACGCTTCGCCCTCGGTAACTTACTCAATGCCGAGTGTTGTCGGACGGAAAGCGATAAACTAGGCCAGGGTTTATATAAATATTCCTTGTGATGAAGTTCCTGTCCGTAGAAATTACGTAAAAAAGTGAGTATTAAAATTCTCTCACCTAACGCAATACCCCGCATTGTAAACTGGTTCTTTTCTGAAGTGCCGAATCTAAACCCTTTCTGCAACGCACATCTCGATAAACACCAGATTAAAGAGATGTTCCAGTATTAAGCATTTATTTAATAGCCTGTATAGAAATATAAATATGCCACCAAACTAATAATTCCCAAACGTTTAAGCACCTTATACAACCGTCCCGAGATAAGAAATTTACCCGGTAAAATTTCTTTCGTCCAGTACTACCGCCATTTTCTAACTAAGTTAGTCTCAAACGACGCATACCGCCTGTAAAAGAATAAATCGTTACGGTATAAACGCATTCAATACGAGAACACTCACAAACCTTGATCTCCATCACCAAATTCTCCCTTTGAAAAACCCGTAAATTCAGTAGCCACCTACTTCCACCATTACATCTGTCGTTTATCATAACTACGTATAGAGACTTACCCGGAAAAACCTTCTAATATCAGTGAATGACCAAAAACTAATTAGAACACCATCCTGTTAATTAAATGCCACTTTGGAAATATTATGTAAATACGTAAAGATGTTATTAAATTAGTTAGAATTAAAACTGTTAAAACGCAAGCAGTCATTTAAACATAAAATTAAAGATTTTCTGACAAAACTGACTTTTCCAATTCCAGGTAGAGAACGTTTACCTCTGTGGCTTTACCTTTTGAAAATAATTCAATGAGCAATAAAACGTTATCGCACCTTTCTTAACAGTAAACCTTGTATACATCTATTCAATCCATCAGTCACGGACGTAATCAAAATTTTTCTTAATTTTCAGTTTATCCTTTTGTGAAAGCATTACTTTCTCAGTCACCGTAAGGAGAGCACAGACGAGTGGCCGAGTAGATTTGTTGCGACTCGAAGTGTTCGAGCCAAGGAGCGTCCATTAATTTTTTGTTTGAATAGAGTAATTATTTGGGTGAATAACTGCTCCTAGTTCTAAAAAGTCATTACTATGACTACGTGATGTCGCTCTAGTGTAGAATCACGTAATTCGTTATAAGCCATTGGTGTCATTTGTTATGAATTATAGGAAGAATGCTTTGCATAAGAGGTTTCCGTATATGTGGTAGTCACATATGTTCAATGAGTGCTGTCGTCTCTCTATTTCAATGGCTTCTCTGACTTTTCTTTTTGGTAGTGTGCTTTCTGGAGAAATCAATTTAAATCCGTCAATGTTAATTTTACGTCGTGTCTACTGTATGATTTACTAAAGGAACTTTTCTTGCCAATCTATCTGTGACACTTTTTATATAAGGGAACATGAGTAGCTTTCTATTATTTTCAGTTTGATTAATGGAAACTGTACGTTGAATTTGTTAGTTCCTTAATATAAGTGATCTTATATTTAGTGTTTCAACTACAGCGTTGAGTTGAATTTGATGGTCATTAGATTTGCCATTATGATAACGATTAGTGTGGGTATCTTTTCTATAAACCGTGTGCTCGAAACTACCTTGATAGTTCCTACCAAGGATAGCGCACGGTTTTTGATTTCTTGAAAAACACGTAGAAAATCCAGAAGAATTAAATGAAATGGTTGATACCGTGGATATTTTAGTTTATATATAATATATATATATATATATATATATATATATATATATATATATATATATATATATATATATATATATATATATATATATATATATATATATATATATATATATATATATATATATATATATCTACAATAATGACCCTTTACACGTCTCTGGTCAG
This sequence comes from Vesta saturnalis, assembly GCA_036346205.1. NCBI lineage: Eukaryota > Metazoa > Arthropoda > Insecta > Coleoptera > Lampyridae > Vesta > Vesta saturnalis. The sequence continues at coordinate 785,143 of JARFJB010002126.1, forward strand.
ATCTCGCCTTGAGTACGGCTCTCTGATATGGTACCCGATCTATAAAACATACAAACGAAATAGGTAATATCTAGCGGCGTTTTATTACATATTTATGCTTTCGAAGTGATGGTGTCTATCCAGATAGAGGATTCACCCAAACCGTTATACTTGAGAGATTCGACACTTTATCACTTGCACCAGAACGAAGCGTCTCTGTATCTCTGTCTTATATAAACTGTTAAACTGTTAGACTGGAAAACATCAATTTGGCGGTACCTAGACTCTCCCCCAGAAATACACCAACTTTTTCTCTGTCCATGTGTAGAACCAACACGTTAAGGGAAGCACCAATTTATAATACGTGTTCTATTTTTAACAGGATATCTGCTTACGTCGACATGTTTAACATTGATACAAAGCGTTTGATTCTGAATTATTTATTAGCCTTTGCACCATCATTACAGTATATTTGTAAATCAGACAAACGTCCTATTGAACTTTAATGTAATATGTTTACTTACTGATCGTCTATTACTTGTTATCCATATCTATATTTACACTTGTTACCTCACCCGCAACTTCATACTTTTTGGCATGTAATTTTGTTCTGTACTGGATTCCTGTTTGGGCACTAAATACTACTATTATTATTAATTTTATTAAACACCAATGTGAAATTAAAGCGAAAAGGGTATGTAATACTGTAAAATAAGGAAAAGATAAGAAAATCCATCAAAATAAAAAGCAAAGAAACAGTACTAAAAGTTCAGTCACTTAAAAAAACTGTTAAATATAACAACCATTCTGTCCCACGCACTTCTGATGCTTTATTCTAACAGTTACAAACTCTACGAAGTATGTTTTCGTTGAATGACCTTATCACATTCAGCACTCTTTGTTCTAAAATTTCCCTGGTTTCTGGCGGTTCATAATTAAATACTTCATTTTTAGTGGTACCCCATAAACAAAAGTCGAGGGGGGGAAGAAAGGGTGACCTCGCAGGGGATTGCACTGGTCCATTATTTGAAATCACTCTTTCATTAAAGTTTTCTCGTCACGAGTGTTATGGTCCAGGAAACCATCCTACTTGGACCAGATGTTCTGCATATCGTCAGGATTAATAATTTGTCTCAAAGAAGGCATTATCTCGTTTGTTAGTAGCTCCAAATATATGTTACCAGTCAAATTGTAATCAAAGACGAAAGGACCATCTAAAATGAAAACAAGCTCAAAAAACAAAATAAAGATATAAACAAAATTTTATACCAATTAAACTGCTCCAGACATTAAAACCAAAGCGAACTTGAAATCTTCTTTGCTTCACCAAATGTGGATTTTCAGTGCACCAATGATGATAGTTATGCCTATTGAACACTCCACAATTGGTAAATCGTATTTCATCTGTCCACAGCATTTTCCTTGGAAAATTACCATCATCTTTACATTTTTGTAGGTACCACCCGCTAAATTGTACTCTTCGGTGATAGTCATTATCGTTTAAACCTTGTACAATGGTTTGTTTGTAAGGGTGGTATTTGTTTTTCTTCAAGGTTCTCTTCACAATGGATTCTGGAATAGTAGTTTTTCGAGACACTCGACAAACTGATGTGCTTGGATTGTTCGTAACTTTCGCAAAATATTATTTCGGCGTATTTCAGCATCGTTAACTTTGTAGTTAGCTCTTTTTGTTCGAAAGTTCCAAAGTTCAGTAAATTCCTAATTATCCTGCTAAAAAGTGTCCTGTTTGGTTGGTGTCTTTCCTGAAAGCGCTCAGCGTATCTCGTGCACGCAGTTTCAGAGTTTCTATTTGATTTGAGTGCACTTCCAACATATTAACTTTTTCTTCGTTTGTCATTATCAATACTTATTAATATTAATACTCAATAATAATTACTTATCAATAACTACGAGTACCCCCAAGGTTTTACTTAAATAATCTCTGTAGCACTAATTGTACTTTGACAGCTTATCATTTTTTTCACACTAATGTTTAATTCCATGGATAACTAATTTTTGTTAATATGAAGTTAAACGTCAGTATCTTTTCGTTTTATTTTTATTACCATTTATTTTGCAGTATTACTTAGCGTATTCTTTCGCTGTCATTTCTCATTGGTGTTTAATGTCAAACTCTACTAATTTCATATTAGACATTAATTTAATTTTTTGTTAATATCTCCCCTACAAACAAATATTCTCCAAGCATGTTGTGCATCGTTGAAAAACTCTTTTTAAGGACTACCTAACTAACCAAAAATCCAATCTAGCCACCATAAGAAAAACAAAAGATAGCGCGTGCTGATAGCCTGGATACAATTGAAAATCGGGGGTTTCTGTTAAGACCACTACTTGTCAAGTGTCATAAATTAATTTGAATTTAGCAAAGAAGCTTTCGAAAAGTCAAATAGACTGTAACGAATACGAGTTAAACCCGAAATAAGTTTAATTTTTAATGTGAGCACTCGTGGAAAGTTAAATTATATATATATATATATATATATATATATATATATATATATATATATATATATATATATATATATTGAGACAAATTATTAATCCTGACGGCATGCAGAACATCTGGTCCAAGTAGGACGGTTTCCCGGCCCATAACACTCGTGACGTGCAACATTTTTTGAGAGAAAACTTTAATGAAAGAGTGATTTCAAATAATGGACCAGTGCAATGTCCTGATAGATCACTCTTTCTTCCCCCCCTACACTTTTATTTATGGGGTACCACTAAAAATGAAGTATTTAATTATGAACCGCCAGAAACCAGGGACATTTTAGAACAAAGAGTGCTGGATGTGCTAAGGTTATTCAACGAAAACATACTTCGTAGAGTTTGTAACTGTTAGAATAAAGTATCAAAAGTATGTGGTACAGAATGGTTGTTATATTGAACAGTTTTTTTTTTAAGTGACTGAACTTTTAGTACTGTTTCTTTGCTTTTTACTTTGATGGAATTTCTTATCTTTTCCTTATTTTACAGTATTACATACCTTTTTCGGTTTCATTTCACATTGGTGTTTAACAATAATAATAATAGTAGTATGTATTGTCCAAACAGGAACCCAGTACAGGACAAAATTACATGCTAAAAAGTACGCGGGTGAGGTAACAAGTATAAATATAGATATGGATAACAAGTAATAGACGATCAGTAAGTAAACACATTACATTAAAGTTCAATAGGACGATTATCTGATTTACAAATATAATGTAATGGTGGTGCAAAGGTTAATCAATAATTCAGTAAACTAACTGGATCAAATGCTTTATATCAATGTTAAACATGTCGACGTAAGCAGATATCTTGTTAAAAATAGAACACGTATTATAAATTGGTGTTTCCTTAACGTGTTGGTTCTACATATGGACAGAGAAAAAGTTGATGGATTTCTTGAGAAGAGTCTTGGTACCGCCAAATTGATGTTTTCTAGTAACCAGGGGCAGTATATTTTACCGTTTAACAGTTTATACAAGACAGAGATACAGAGACGCTTCGTTCTGGTGGCAAGTGATAAAGTGTCGAATCTCTTAAGTATAACGATTTGGGTGAATCCTCTATCCGGATAGACACCATCACTACGAAAGCATAAATATTTAAGAAAACGCCGCTAGATATTACCTATTTCGTTTGCATATGTTTTATAGATGGGGTACCATATCAGAGAGCCATACTCAAGGCGAGATCTAACCAGAGACATGTAATTAACAGTACGATCTCAAGCCCAAAAAACGTAATGAAGCCCGGCTCCGGACTTCCTTAGGTACCCATGTGTATATCATCAAAATATGATTGTACATATGACAAAACGCGTAAATACGAATTTTGCAGTGGGATCCATAGTATACCTTTTGTATGTGCAGTATATACAGATTGGTTCTTGCCATCACGCTGCAGAGGTCGCTTTTAAATACAGCTTGTCTGAATATATTAACGTAACCTTGTGTAACCCAAGTAATCGCAGCTATGTTTGGGCTCTTTAAGGGTTACTTCGTATATACCAAATGAGTCCGAATTTGAAACATCGATTTATTTGCAAATTATTATGTTAAGAAACGTCCACAGGATGTAGTAAACAAAAATAAATATAAGATTTGTTTAAAGAAAGAAATGTCCAAAAATTAAGTTATTGGAATGTAAATTGTTAGTTTAAACTATTCTCTTGTAATTGTCACACGCAATAAAATTTAGATAACAATCAGTTTGAAACCAGTTAGTGTAGAAATAATATAAGAATATTGAAAATTCCACAATTTCTCTACCTGCGTAAGACCACTAAACAAAAGAACTTTGTCTAATGCTTACATTATTTCGATTGTATAGGGTTGGGGGAATATTTAATTATTCATAAAACTAATGTACAAGACTAGTATCAGATTTTTACGATTGTTTTTTTTCAGTTTGAAGTACAGAAAAACAAACAATATTAAGTATTAAACTAACTCTTACTTTATATCTTCACTTACATGTGAGATACTTTCCACGTAAATCCTACATTTTATATTGTAGTTCTCAATATTTCAATTTTAATGTTAAAATTCAGCATACTTTCCTAAAATTAAACTTTGCGTGAATTACTAATATTGTATGTACCCAATAATTTTTGGCTTTTAGGTTAAAATAATGTGTGGTTTATGTTCAATTAGCTTTAACAATCAAATCAGCACATAAATGGTTATTATTGGCTTAATTTTAACAACAAATCTCTCATTCACGAACATTACAAATTTAAAAGTATTTGCATTAAGTTCAATGCTACACTTACAGTTAATTTTATCCGCGAATTCGTCAACTACTTGGCCTGGTATTGTTAACGCAGAGTTTATTTAAAAGTGCATTAAATAGTATTACAACTTAAACATAAACATTTGTCTAATATACAGTGTCTAACAATCGCCCTTTTAATTTAAATGTGAAACATTTTTTCTCGCCCTTTAATGTCTAAAGTTGGCCTTCTATGTTTATGTTTAAAATATTCTTGTTACGGTTCTACACGAGTACTTGTAAATTCATATTTTGTAACAATTCCTTAGTATATTCTAAAAACATATTTAAATTTTTATAAAACATTTATGTAGAGTTGGTTTTAAAAAAGTTTTTAAAAATTGAAATGCATTGGATTATATATCAGCACCCATGCGTCTATTTGTCGAATATGAAGTCTCCACTCGTAGTAGATCAGATAATATTGGATAACCAATGCGACCCTGAATAAATACTGAAATTATAAAAATGTAGGTTCCATATTTCTAAAACAAATTTGGAGCTCGTATGGTTAAAAAACGCAGATACGTTCCATTATCATCCTTTAACCCTTAATTTTAACCCCTTACAAAAAATGTCAAAAACCGCCCTGTGGTATCCACCCTTGTTCAATAAGGAACTTATCATCCAAATTTTAATCTCCTAATGGAATTAACCAGGAAAATGATATCGACCTTCAACTCCATGTTTCACCCTCTTAAAGAGAGACAGACTTGAAAATTTCATGTCTAAGTTAACTAGTTTGGACTGTGGGTTGACAGGTGGATCAGTCAGTCAGTCAACTTTCTGATTCATATATAAAATTTATTAACATCGTGATAGTCTTAGTTTTCATATTAGTATTACGAAAATGTTTAGAACAAAACGAATGCTCATTTCTCGGTTACTGTTCAAAAAATATAATTTATCCATCTAAACAACATACAAGTCACTTATGGACTAAAGCGGTGACCTAAACTTTACTTCTAGTCCCTAGTGACTTATAGTTTTACTTGAAAACTCATTGTTCTTTCATTTTTTTAATTTGTTTCACTTAACTTTTCTACCTTCAAACTTATTCAGTGATATTTACATTATGTTGAATGTGAAATCAGTTCTATTTTGTAGAATACTGTACTACGATAGACTGCAGCTGTTCCTTTTATGGGCGTTTGCCTCATTGTATTGTTTTCCTGCATTCTTTTCGCAATGTCTATTTAAAAGAGATTTAATTTTTCACGTATCCTATGGGCTATTTTCACTCAGCGTGGTAATGTGTTATGATTTCCGGCGGTCGCCAGAAGTGTTCCTGAAGTACAAAGCCAGTACATAAATCTTCACACATGTTGTAGTAAAATCAAACGAATTTACCCACGTTTTCTTGAAAAACCTGGTATCGAGTATCGATATATGTATACAATATTTATAATGTTGAAGTAGGTCAATTCCGATAATTTCTAGTACCAGCACACTCTACGAAAGCCCAAATAAATAACTAAAAGCAATAATATTAAGTTAAATTGGTGCCGTTGACATCAGCGATTTTTAATCATCTTGGGTTTGCACGTTCCAATTTTCAAACGCTTAATACTAATTTTTATGCTATATTTGAAACTTCTTTGTAACAAACCTAAAAACAGATTTCTTGACGTCCACTAAATCTACCATTTTGCTATAAATTATTATTAAATAAATGCATAAATTTTATAAATAGAAGTATTATTTCATTTTTAAAAATGTTTAAAGCTCTCAAATTTATTATGTCAACGTAGTTAGTCATTTTCGTGTATGTCATGTTATACAGTTGGCGTTTCATGTCTTGCTACAGTTTGGTTTTACGGTGCCAACGTTGTCGGGACTCACAAGTGTCTAAGAGTATATACTTTTTATAAAAAAACGAGCTGTGTAAGCAACCCCAACCTCGGGATTCATAGCGACCTGATAACATATCGGGCTAAACAGAGTGCACTTGGTACCTATATATATATATATATATATATATATATATATATATATATATATATATATATATATATATATATTTCTTCTCCATACTCCTGTTTGATACATTGACGATGTTTAAGTAAAATCGCATCTACCATTTTCAAGTCCTTTTACTTCTGCTGAACTGCTGAACAGTTCAATTCGAAAAAGGTTAGGAGAACTTGTGTGGATTATGACAGTTGTATGAGCGATGCTTGACACGAGATGAATCCAAATATTTCTAGATAGGGTAATGACAGTAAATTTGGAATTGGGGAGATTTGATGGGACATGAAAACTGCGATGTTTAGCAGTATTCACTTATGTTCGAAATCTACCGTACGATGTGCGTGTGTGTGTTTGTGTGTGTGTGTGTGTGTGTGTGTGTGTGTGTGTGGTGTGTGTGTATGTGTGCCTGTGTGTGTGTGTGTGTGGGCGTGTGTGCATGTGTGCATGTGTGTGTTATGTGTGGTGTGTGGTATGAGCGTGCATACGTGTGTGCGTGTGTGCGTGTTTGCGTGTGTGCGTGTTTGCGTGTGTGCGTGTGTGCGTGTGTGTGTGTGTGTGTGTGCGTGTGTGCGTGTGTGCGTGTGTGCGGTGTGCGCGTGTGCGTGTGTGCGTGTGAGTGTGTGCGTGTGTGCGTGTGTGCGTGTGTCTGCGTGTGTGCGTGTGTGCGTGTGTGCGTGTGTGCGTGTGTGCTGTGTGCTGTGTGCGTGTGTGCGTGTGTGCGTGTGCGCGTGTGTGCGTGTGTGCGTGTGTGCGTGTGTGCATGTGTGCGTGTGTGCGTGTGCGCGTGTGTTTTGTATAAGTCCGTTATTTTTTGTTAAATGTTGTCGGTTAACAATTATTTGTTTATAGTACACTGATACGATCTAACTGCCGTATCTGTCTTTCTTACCGATATCACTACTGCATCTCATTATCCTCTCCTCGAAGACACGGATCTATTTTGTTTACTGTCCGATAAGGGTAAAAGTCCATATCAGATCTACCGCAAACCGTGAAACATCCACTTGTACTCAACTCCCACATTTCGTTCTGGGGATTGTTCCTGCCGTAGCTAAGACGCTGTAAACGACGTTTTTAGAATCTGTGTAACACATGCCGATTTTGATCTGGATTGGTGTAGCTGCCTGAAAGCTTTACCTCCCCGATGTCGTGCGCTTATACTGCCGTAGGAGTTCCCTACTTTTTAATATAACTGTTACAAAGTGTATTACGTTGGTTGAATATTGACATTAGTTAGAATTCGGAAGAAATGTAATTAATGCTTTCTTAACTATTATTTATAGGAATTGGTTGAGATTATGTTACCCGTAAAACTTAGTTTACAGAACAGTAATGAAAAACGTTAGTTTAGTGCAGCAAAATAATTTAGTATGTCCTCACAATTTCAAAGTGTAAAGATATCGCATAAGTTATATACGCGAAATAAAAATGAGCCGAGGGAATACGAATTTATTCTGTTTAACACACTTTTCAGCTCTTTCACTTATAATCACTCCAGCTCCTTCTGCCCTATGCATGACCATTGCGTTAGACGACCATCATCTCATCATGTCTCTGACACACACAGAATGTGAATTTGCCATTCATTCATTACGGTGATAATTTCAAACTATTTCCCTATCATACCTTTAAGACTCGTACTAATTCGGTTGTCGGTAACGAGGTCTGTCTGTTTCATGCCTGACCGCACCTCGGAGCTAGAGAGTACGTCCAAGACAATTAAACTATTTTCGTTGGCAACTAGATAGCATGTAACTGCTTACTACCACTAATTTTTATATGCTATTAGCGTTTGCATCAACATAAAGAGAAAATATGTCGTCCTGTTACCGATTAGTCTTAGCATAACATATTTATCTGTTATCGATTTGTCACAGACGCGGCTACCGCTACGGTTTTCCTAGACGTACTCAGCATAACTCTATGCAAGATGGGATTCCTATCCATAAAATACTGTCTACCTGGCAAGCCATAAATGAATTACCCTTGCGACGCCCACTAGGAGGCCTATGCGGTATATGGAGACGCGATCATGCACAGCATAGCTTTGGTTTAAGTTTTCAAGTACAAATCACGGATTACAGTTTTACCCTTTGTAGATTATATAATTTTGTTTGTTACGGAATCTTTAAAACTAGACAGCTACCCTCAATTTATTAAAGACCACTAATATGTATTACAACTTAATTCTTAAATAAAGATTCTTAATGAACCAAACTCGTACATATCCCATATTTCCCTAGTTTTTATGAAATCAGACCTTTCTTGTTCAATGCGAGAGGTGATAAAGCAAAATTGTGCCTCAAATTTTAATATTATAAATCTTGGTTGCTTAATTAGTACATTGTATCGAGTACGTGCGCGTACACGTAAATGTAAGTAATTGAATATGGGAGTTGTTCATGTTTTGTGAGTACCTTGTTCGTAACATCGTTACTGAATTATAATTTCACAATATCTTTCGCTTGTGCCACGGACTATTTTTAAACGCTTCCAGCTCATGAGTATATCAGATTTAGTAATAAAAACGAAACACCCTTCTTTCTATTTAAGATGAAAATAAACCCATACTTACTAAGAACAACAACAAACATATACTGAAATGGCAGGTGAAGGCAAGGGGAAAGATTTGTTAATGAAACATGCTGGAAATTGTTCATTTGCGAGATTTTGTGAGGTGTAAATAAGTCTTGTTAACACGTTTCGAGTGAAATACACTAAAGCCACTTTAAACTTTTAAACACAGGACGCATTAAGATTACATAGATTTTGCGTTATAACCGCGTGTTAAGTAAATCTGTAGATAACATTTTGTACAGCAATCATACTCTTTGTTGGCCATTTTTATGTGTAGATTTTTTACCATTTAGAAGCAAATATTTTTATATAAATAATTCTTGTAGGTAACACTATATTTGTCATTCTAGATAATAATGATACGATATTTAGGATGCTACGTGAGTTATAAATATTAACGTGTGTGGGTGTTGTAAATTAATTCCCAAGAACATTATTACATACTGAAAGTTTTGTTAGCGTAAAGGATTTACACCATCACATTTCGAATGTATAACGAATGTGTATTAACTTTTTGCTCTTTTATAATTCACGTTTTGTGTGAAAAGGCGCCAAAAGAGGCAATGTATGACTAGATAAAAATTAACATCCATTTGTTAATTTTAAGTTATTCTTACTGCTTTTGGTGACAAAAATGGAACAAAAACGAGAAGCGTCCTCAAATCGCAACTTATAATCAAGTTGTGCAAATATACGTTGAAAGGTTCAAAATTTAATGTAGCTTCGCTGTTGTTCAAATACGACTAAACCAAACCCTACATTTATGATGCTTAACGTGGAAACAATAACACAATATGACACAATCATACAAAAAATAATTACCTAAGCTTGATTACATGGCAAAACCTAACTATCATATTTATATAATTTAGACGATTTTAGTAAGTAAACAGGAATTCTAAATTATAATGTAATATGCTGTTCCGAACGAAAGTAGCAGTTGAATCTGAAGTAACAGATAGAGAGGGGGTATCAGTAGCTCAGTTGTAAACGGGATGGTCGTGTTATTAATTTTGTAAGTAGAATGTGTAGGTAACATATAATTCACAATAGGGGAACGTCATAAATTAAAGGGCGCCAGTTTGTTTATAATCGAAATTGTCGGGATCTAAGCACGTAAATGCAAGTGTTCCACAGCAAACTTCAAAACAAACAAAAAAATTGCTTAGCTTAAGTCGCATAAACCAAGTGAATCGGTAAAATAAAAGCCTAGGTCCGGCGTATCCTGTAAACCTTTGCACACAATCAAAATAAAATGACGTGTTCAAAGCCCAGCTGATCGATCATCAACCTTCTTTGCGTTAATTAGCATTCTACGTTAATTCTTATCAGTGAAATTTTATATCCTAAAAAAATAAAATAAAATGAAAATAGCAAACAATCTAACAGCGAAATATCTCCTAAATAATTACGTTAAAAGCTTTAATCGAAACTATAAAAACATAAATGAACGTTATGGCTGTAAGGTCATGCAAATTAAAAATTAGCATAAAAGGAATAAGCAGATTAGTATCGTGAACGCAATCAAAATATTTCATCTTCTAAATCTATGTGATTCGTAAATAATGATAACGTTTGATGAGATAAGGCGAAAATATGTAATCATAGTATATGTACAATTGTTTTAAAGTCACAAATCAATAAATTCACTTACGAAAAGAAGTAAAGTGCAACCTTTCGTACGTAAAACTTGAAATGTTAATTTTAAACCTCGGGAATAGGAATTTCCATAATCAATTATCTTTATACCTTAATTTTAATTAATTTTGAATTGAAATTTGGTGAACTTACATTGTAAATATCAACACACAATACAAAAAAAATATGACAATAATAAAAGGCAGTTTGACACGGCCTATATTTTTTGCAATTTCTTCGCTAAGATCCACCTCGCTTAATTCGACACCTTCCGTAACATATAAAAAGAGCTATGTGGCTACAATTGGATGAAGCTCCAGCTCATTTTAGTTTTCAAGTTATACAATACCTTAAATAATGAAGAAAAATGGATACGACGCCGTGGAGCAACTAGTTGGCCAGAACGACCTCTTGCCTTGATCCCTACCGATTTTTTTTGTGAGAAAATGTTAAAGTGTACCGAGAGGTTGTAACAACGAGACATGATAGAAAGAATAGATATATGTTTTCGCAATATTAGTCCAGAAATGCTACAAGGTGTTAAAAGGTCGTACCATGATCGCATAAGGAAATGTATATTACAATATGGGACACATGTTGGGCATTTAATTTAATAGTTTCTTCTCTTCATTATTCATTGTCCACATCAATAAAAATTTGCATAATTTAACACGAGTTCATACAAATTTGTCGACAATTTTCAAAATAAATCACTTGCAGTTAATTTTTTAACACATAAATTTTAAATAATTTTGATAGAAAATTCAAATCCGCATCGAGTTCCGCCCAGAAATTGAACCTTTGCTTCTAAAAAAATTGAGTTATGTTTATTTAAAAATCTGATAATTTCGTTTAAATTGTGGTTCATCTTGTATGATATTGATTTTAAATTTAAATTTGTCATTTTGTAAATCTCCCAACATTTAGGCGAGCGCATCATTTTTTAAATATCGTTTTTTTATCTCTCACTTGAACCCCTTATTAATAAGTTAATAAACCTAATATCAATGTAAAGTACATATATAGGGGAGTCAAAAAATGTAATAATATACAGGGTGTGCCATTTTAAAAGTCTTACAATTTGTTGTCACGTTTTTTTGGAACACCCTGTATATTTTGAGACAAAGTAGCCCAGTTTGCCTCATTAACGATTCGCTAAGTCATTTTTGTGACAGACTTGACACAACATCACGACAGAAGAACGGAGTACTAAATGGCCATCCTGTATAAACATGTAATAATACATTGCATTTTAATATTACCTAACTGGTAAAATACACCTTTGTATTACATTAAACGTAAGCACCTACTACATGCATACGTTTTAATGCTCACGTGATGGAGACTACAATTTATTTCACAAAGTAATAGAGGGTGCAATACCCTTTGAGAAATTATATAATTATATATATATATATATATATATATATATATATATATATATATATATATATATATATATATATATACAAAGCAATTCACATGGAATCAACAATTTTCTTCTTTTTCATCGTGTCAATATATTGAATTGACAACATGATTTTTGTAAAAGTGCACAAGGTTTATTTAAATTTGTAATAGAAAGGTTGGAATGTACGTAAATTTGCTTCCATCTAATGTCTTGACTTCTCCATTTTCTCTTAATAATTTGTTCTATTTTTGTATTTCATTTCCAATATACGTGACCTCGTTACACAATGTGTTTAAACTGGGGTATCATTTAGATAGGATTATTACGTATGATATGGTTATTAGCACTGCACTTACAATAATTTTGCCTTAAATAAACCCTCAGCAAGAGATGTTGGCGTACCGAACATAATTTCAACACGGGACCTTCCGTTTTACTTCCTATCCGAAAAAAAGGCGCTTTTCAGTTTTTCTACGCTTATAGAACCGGGTTCGAACTCGCTTTCCCCGGGCAAAAGGTAAACACACTTTCCTTTATTTAACCTATGGTCTCTAATAGTTATTTTTTAGGATTGTACAAAGAGCCCACTGAGTATTTTAATATAAACTTGTTAGAATTAAATTTAACTGAATCCCACACGCAGTGAACCCATGAGTAATGGTGTCCAGTTCACATCTTTATGTTGTAAGTTGCGATTTTTCGTATCTTACTATCACAGAGTTCTTGTTTAGCTGAAAATGCATTTATTTCATTCCTTAACTGCACTCCAATTCTTTTCTGTTTACTCTTTCAATGATAAGCTTATGAATATAGCTGTACCTCTTTCATAGTAGATATTTTTAGTGGTTCTAAGTATACTTTGTGTATTCAAAATTTTCTGCGTTTCTTGATTGATGTATTATCCCGCCTAGGTCCTTTGCTTGTATTAATTTATGGATGTTCTGGTTTCTCCCTCTTACTTAGTTTACTGGTTCCATCATTTAGTGCAGCTGTTGCCTTTAATGGCTTTTTTGAATTTTGCCTCTACCTTTTCATAACTTGTTTTCAATCGTGGTTTATGATTATCAGTGCAAACACTGGCTTAAATCTGATTTCTTGAAATTTCCAAACAATAATTTGTAGTGTTCACTGTATATGTTTTCTTTATTGGTTGTTCCTTATTCTCGTCAATGAAACATTGGACCCTTTCCATCCACTTGCTTTCCTTTTCTATAATCTGTTACGCCAAGTCATATTTGGGTGCCTTTAGTTTTACTTTTCAATCTCTGTCTATTCAAGGTGCTCGAAAATTGCACAGACATATTGCAGTGGATGAGTCCTCGTCATAAAGTTTGAAGAAAAGTTCATGTAAATAATAGGTCCCAAAATGCATACTTTTCGTGATTCAGTATGTTAAAGTAAGTTTCCGAAATCAACCTATTTTTCATTTCTTAGGAACTGTTAAAAATATCGAGTTGAAATTTCAGACATAAAAATAAGCTTGGAATGTGGTCATTTTCAACATTATACCTTATGTTAGAAGTCTTATTGTTACAATTATTGTCTTAACCTATTAAGGTATCATGTTCCCAAATAGGAACACTGAAAACAAATGCATAAAATTAATTGAAAAAACAAATGTGTTACGTTTTCCCTTGGTACACCTCTGGTTTCCACTCGATTTAACGAATACCAAACATTTGACAGCATTCTCGCGCCATCTACGAACCATTAGTTGAAACAAATGTATCCATTTCATCATTTCTACTTAGTAGCCACGTGTGTTATTTACAGCTAGTGTTTTTCGTATTTTTCTGTCAAGATTAATCGAAAATAAAATTCAGGTGAGTTGGTTAGTTGTAAAGAACTAAGATTGTGAATATTTTTCCTTTTCATGTCAGAACATACCAAGTTCAAAATTAGGAACAATGGTCATTAGGGAAAAATTAATAAGTTCCTGATGTGGAACAATGAGCACTTCTAGTACGTAATAGACTGTCATTGAATTTTTTCTTATACATAACCAAGACACCGAACACGATGTGTCGAGTGATGACGAGGTATCCAGTGATGACGAGGTGTCTAGCGATGAAGGAGGTATTTCAGAAGATGATGAGCCACTAAGAAATTTATCTGCTAAGAAAAAAAAGTGGACTGAAATGAGAGTAGATCAAGGTACTTCATCCCATGCACAGTTTACATCACAAAACTCCAGAAGAGTAGCCGAAGGTAGGGAGACCTATTCATTATTTTGAGAAGTTTTTTTCAAACGATTTATTAGATTTGAAAGAACATAGTAATTTGTATGCTTGTCAGGTTAATCCTAATAAGCCTCTCAATCTCACACGATCAGAATTGAGAATTTTATTGGGACTGTTGTATGTATATTCGAGGCAGGTTCAATAAATACACGTTCGAGCGGTGGTACATATAAGCGGTTTATTTAAACTAAACAAAATTGCCATTACTACACAGACAGGAATCCCACTGCTTCACAAGACGCTGTATACCGGTATCGTACCATTCCTCTGGCTGTTGATGAAACCATGTCAAAATGGTCTAAATACAGATCCGGGCTGTAAGGGAGGTCCTGTAATACCTCCCACCTCATCCGTGTTATCTGTGACGTGATGATGTTAGCGATATTCGGACGAGCGTTATCGTAAAGGAGGATCACGGCTTCCGTAAGCATCCCAGGACGTTTGTTCTTTATAGTTGTACGCACACGAGTTTCACTGTATCGGACAGCTTTGATGTTAACATGAGGGTCTTTAAATTGAAGAAGTAATGGTCCATGGTGATCGGTCTTGGACGCTCCAAAGATACGACCTGCCATACTGAAGCGCGCACATCGGATGCGCATTCTACGAATATCACGAGTCAACTGTCACAGTAGACACCTACATTACCGGCGGCGGTCTTATGCAACTTTCTGTGGTTATAGGAAAAGTAACATTCTTTCTGCAGCGCTCGAACGTGTATTCATTAAGTCTGCCTCGTATATATATATATATATATATATATATATATATATATATATATATATATATATATATATATCACGGGTTTTCAAAGTTAAGTCGGCACTATTGCTATCTTCGTTATTATTGGTGCTACGAAGTCGGTTAAATGGGCAAAGAAGTAGCATATGTCAAAAATTTCCATTTTTTAAATAGCACACCCAATATGCAATATCCTTAATCGATAGAAAATTAAATTCTGAAAGAATAAGTTCCTATGACATTTCACCCTAAAGTCAAAAATGAGAAAGCTATTCATCATTTACAAAATTCATCAAGGTGGCTGTGTCAACTATTTTTCTGTATTACCATAGAGCAGAAAATGAAAAGAATATCAGACAATTGAAACAGGATTCTTTATTCTAAGTGATAATAATAATAAGGAACAACAAAACAAAACAAAACTAAAATTAGATGCTCAAAAACATCACCCTCTTGCTCCAAGCATTTTTGGGCCCGCTTATAGACACTTTTAGTAGCCTTAGCAATGGATCTACAATCAATATTATTGATGGCGTGAACGATGCTTTGCTGGAGATCCTCAAGGTTATCATATCGCCTGTTGTACACCACACTCTTCACATATCCCCAAAAGAAAAAATCCATTGGAGTAATGTCAGGTGATCGAGGAGGCATACGGATAGGCCCATTAGTTGATAAATATCTGTCATCAAAAAAATTATTTAATATTGTATCTATCTGACGAACGTTATGGGGAGGAGCTCCGTCTGTTGGAAATAAATGTTCTGCCTATCCATTAAATTTAGATCATCCAAGAAGTCTTGGAGTCAACATTTCGACGTACCGCTCACCAGTTAACGCACCCTGATAAAATACTGGACCAACAATTATCGAGCCAATTACACCGCACCAAACATTAACACTGAAGCGTCTCTGCGGGTTACAAGATCGGTAGGGCATCGGATTTTCTCGACTCCAAAAATGGCTGTTTTTCCTGTTGAACATGCCCTTATTAGAAAAAGTTTATTTGTCACTCCATAGAATTGAGCTCCAAAAATAATTATTGGTTCTCATTTGATTAATAAACCAGTGACAAAACTGAACGCGTCTTTCTTGATCTCCTGGTACTAGTGTCTGTGTAGGTCGGAACTTATACGGCACAAACTTATACTTTTTTAGAATATTGTGAATGGAACCCAAAAATAGTCCATTTTCTTGCACTAAATCATTAATTGAGTTGTTGGGATGTGCTTCAAAATAAGCTAACACATTAATTTCTGTTTCTTCACTAATTATGCATTGTTTATTAGATCTGGATTTCTTAAACACGCTCGAATTAGATCTAAATTTACGATACAAAACCAAAAAGTATCTTCTATCCGGCAAATGACGCGTAGGAAACAAATCACTGTAACGCTCATGCGCTCGATAACTGTTTTTTTGACAAACGATGTAACATTCTAACATATCACACTTTTCGGAATGGGTGAAAGGCATTTTTCTATTCAAAAAACACAAACTCTTAACTCTTATTAGCAAACTTCACTTTGATATATCAATTCTGATGACATTTGTGAAAATGACAAATATTGTTCACGTAATACCAGCCACATTGAATTCAATAAATGATCAATAACTTTGTCATTTTTAACATTAGCGTAAAATATCATAGGAACTTTTTTGTTCAGAATTTAATTTTCTATCGACTAAGGATATTGCATAGTGGGTGTGCCATTTAAAAAAATGGAAATGTTTGACATAACTCGCGAACACGAAGATTTCACCATCGTAACGAGCGGGAAAAATGCTACTTCTTTGCCCATTTAACCGACCTCGTAGCACCAATAATAACGAAGGTAGCAATAGTGCCGACTTAACTTTGAAAACCCTGTATATATATATATATATATATATATATATATATATATATATATATGTCCATTTTCGGTTTACCAAGATATCGCCTTTATTGGGCGCAAACTGCAGAATACCACAAGTTGCGCTGTTTATATATCTAGGAAAAGGTGGGAGGAAATAAATAAGTTAATTCATTTGAAGAATAACGAGAATCTTTCAAACGATCGTAATGATACCTATAAAGATAAATTATTCAAACTTCGACCCTTTCTTGACCAGTTACAGCAAACATTTTCCAACCAAGTGAAACCGCAAATGATGTGTATAGACGAGCAAATAATGCCGTTCAAAGGGATGTCATCACTGAATCAATATAACTTAAACAAACCAAATAAGTGGGGTTACAAAATGTTTGTGCGATAGTGGTGGTCTAATCCATAACTTTAAAGTTTATGCTGGAAAGATACCACCAGCACCTGGAAAAGCAGATATAGGTGCCAGTGGAAATATAGTACTTCCTCTCGCATCTATTATTCCAAAAAAAAAACAAAATCATTTGGTATTTTTTGACTATTGTTTCACTTCTTTGCAACTTCTCACCCTCTTGCATAAGACGGAATTTATTGTTTGGGTACAATAAAAAAAGATTGAATTGCTGGTCTAAAATTTACTGACGACAAAGCTATGAAAAAAATGGACGAGGTACATTTGAGGAATACAGGACTATTGTGCTTTGAAATGGTTTGACAATAAAAGTGTTTGTTTAGTAAGTACCTTTTGTGGATTTCAGCCAACTGATATCGTCCAACGTTTTGATCGTAACAAAAACTAGAGTTGACGTTCAGCGCCCAAACATGATGATAAAACAATATAATCATTTAATGGGTGGAGTAGATCTGCTTGATGGACTGGTATCCTATTACATAATAGCACCAAGAAGTCGTAAGTGATACTTGAAGATCTTTTTTCACTTCATTGACTTGGTTATAGTGACGGCTTGGATACGATACATGTTGGACATGGTACAAGCAGGATTGCAGAAAAAAGATATTCTAGATTCCCTCGGTTTTCGTTGCGAGGTTACAGAAGCTATTTTATCATTTAGGAAACAATCTGAATTCAAAAAGAGGGAAAGACCAAGTGGGAGTATCGATAGATCGGGAGAAGCGACAGCCAATACAATGACAAAAATAGTGTTAAACACTTAATAATTTTTTCGGAGGTAAATACATAAGTAGATAAAAAAATCTCGTGAGCTGGAGCAAGCGATTTCTTCAATTCCTCTTGGTTCGATAGTATTAAATATGCATTTATTTAAATTAAAAAAATCACCACAAATGTATTTGAGGAAATACATATAATAAACATGTAACTCAAAATCAATATTCATGTTTTAATCAAGAGATTGGGTACCAAACCTGGCCATTTTAAACTTTAGTATTAATACACGTAATTAAATTGAATATTTAGAATGACAACTGTCAAACTAGAATATAAAATGCGTGTAATATAATAATCAGTATATTTGAAAATTAATAAAAAAGGTTTTTGTATAAAAGAGATCGTATACATACGTTTAGATGTTGGTATACAGGAATATCTTAAATAAAAGCTTCAGACGTATATTTTTCTTATCAAATTTAGTATTAAAGGCTTAGTTTTACTATTAAAATATGTTATACGATCAAACTGCACTAGGCCTGCTGAGGTAAGCGGGTTGCCAAGCCAACTAGAGTGGAAACGGGCGGGGTTGATATAAGACGTTAGCAACTTTCAAGCAGTGATTTTGTCAACACTGAATTTATCCACAATCTAGGATATTCGAGATCTATAACGCTGGTAAGTGATCGGTGTAATTTTATACCTTATTTTACACCTTATTTAATGTTATTCTATAATTACAGATACGGATTTGCCGGCTCTAAATGAATCAACATGATTTTAAACGATAAGAAATTAGAGACAGAAGTAGCATACAAGATATCCAATCTGGAAGTTCTATCAACAAAGTACGAAGAAAGGGAGATGCGGGATGTTCGTTACCACAAGTTTTTCAAGTCTGCCCACCATCGTATACAATAACAATTTAATGAGGAAGATTAAAGATGCCATAACCCGTTCTTTAGGCCCAATAGCCACCAATTTAATATTCCTCTAGTAAATCAGATTTATATTTATCATGTTATGTTGATTAATAAATAAATCAACTTTTGTTTTGTGATACCAAGAGAGCATGTGCCGGAGCCTGTGAGATTCGCACGCCATTATTAGAATACCATTTACAAATTTTCCGTTACTCTTTAAAAATATACCAGCGACTTCATTACAGATATTAGCTTTAAAAATACACTGCTAGATGCCGGCATTGTTTATCCTAACACGACCGACACCCGCGCACGATGTCTTACGAAGTTGCAAAAAAGGCCTCCAAAAATTGCCGACACCCTCGCACAAATTTTAGAAGCAGGCGTCGCAACGCCGGGCGTTGCTGTCCCTCAACTCCTCGTTACTCGTTACTCGTTACTCGTTACTCGTTACTCGTTACTCGTTACTCGTTGCTGGTTACTCGTTACACGTTACTAGTTGCCTGTTACTAGTTGCTCGTTACTACTTACCCGTTACTACTCATTCGATATTCGTTATTTGTAATTTTCATATGTGCTATACATCCCTTAATATTAATGGATAAGTGTAAAACAGGAACAAATAAATCTATATTTTAAACCCTTATAACAGAATGTTCAGATACAATCAAATAACTCTTTTATGTAATTCAAACGCTATTAACATGAAACTATAAAAAAATACATATTGCATCGTTATCCACACGTGGTTTATTATCTTGTTCAGATAACGAGGACTGTAGGTATTATAACACATAAAGGTTAAACTTTATTCATTATAACTATGCTTTTTTAAAATACCTTTATTGATGTGTTTCTAACATTTTTTCAACTGTTGTCTTATATTCTTTGGTTGCCCAGTTTTATTTAGATACATCAAAAGAAAATTCAATTTTGTATTTTGTTGTTTGTCCTTCGCGGTAAGAAACGGTCATTTTAGTTCATCCATTTTTTTCAGCTGAATAGCATTGTCAGAAACTCTCGGTTAAATTGTCTATAATGTTTGTGAAATGAATTTTGATAGAAAAAGTGGATAATAACGTTACGCCCCATTGTCGCTTTTTGTATAGGGCTGAGACAGTAATTGACTTAAATCTCGGGACCTTTATTGGAGATTGCTGAAAATGTTCTCGTTCATTAATTTTGATAGAATTAAAGGAGATTTGCCGTTTGTAAATGGGGTTAGATTGATTGATTGTATATAGGGCGGTGAAAGCGTTCCTGATTTTGTTTTCGTATAGAAAGTTTCCAATAGGTAATCATTTCTGAAGTTGTTTTCATTAGTAGGTACTGTAAATTTAGTGCTTTACTATCCTGCCCCATTATTCGATGAGGCATCGTTCATAATCTTTAGCATACGAAATATAATTTCACTGTTAGTGTGTCTAATAAAATTGTTGAGGAATATTTCTTTAATACAATGTGACTAAACAAATTATTTTAACTTCGTTCAATTGAATGCAATCTAACTAAATTGGTAGATGGCATAAAATTATTCTAGATTAAATTATGAGTAAACTGTTATCTTACATTTTAAACAGATTGTAATCAGAATTATCGTAACTTACAAACATGTGTTTGTGATGTGTAACCAAGTATTTCTAAAATAAAACTCGACTAACCAAGTATTTCTAAAATAAAACTCGACTATTATTGACTATTCACACTTACGGTTGTACTAACACAGTTTTAAAATGAAATGAATGAAAAAGAAATGTTATACATACTTCTTGAAAAGTTGTGTACAAGTTGTTTTTAAGTGTTTTAATAGAACTTTTCCTAGATTGCACTATATAATGCGGAATGGTTCGAGAAAAAAGTAGCAACACGAAAATGGGATTTAATTAAGATTATCGTAGGTAATATCACGAGTGCTCAAAGTGTAATGTACGTCCATATGTAACCCCCGTACTTGCATAATTTTGTATCATATATAATCGTTCTGGCAATCCTATACACGCACATTTCTTCGGTGCCAGTACGTTTGCTCTCGTTTATACGTTTTAACAACCTACAGAAGCAAATGTTGGAAGTTTGGAGAAGGTACCACAATAATATATCTATAGAATTGCTATTTTAGTTGAAAGTATGAATCTTAAGGCGGCGAATAATCGAAAATATAACTGAAACGCCTAAGGGGCACCACTCTCGTTGTAAAACCATTCAATTTGAGCATGTATTAGCTACAAGACCAGCTGCTTGTCTGCTATTTTGTCCTCTTTTACAACCCTTCCACCTGACCGTCAACCTTTTCTCTATTAATCTAAGTTTTGATTGAAAAAGTATTGATCGTTTTAAGGGAGAATTTTAGATTTTGTAAAATGAGGAATATTCAAAGGATAAAGGATGCGGGGATGTACGAGAACCGATTTATTATTTGGCGTTATTGCATTTGTACTTAACTTTAATAAGTATCAAAATGCCAAATTTATCAACATAAAATTTATCGTTCATGAATGTGGATTATTGAATATCGCATAATTATAATTAACGATAAATAATGTAGCAAACCTTTTTATGTATGTTTAAAATTTACGTTCATATTGGCAACTTAAGTGCATTTCGTGTAGCGTTAGTTGCATACCTTATTGGCGTAAAAATGTCCATATAGTTCTTTTAATAAATTATTTCAAGTATTATACGTCTGCACATCCCTTTCCGCGGTTCGAGTCATTTTCGGTCATTGTGCTTTGAGCGTCCTTCATTTATTGCTTGAACTACGTGTTTAAGTAGAAGCCATTTTCGCTTTGTTTAAATTTTTATTAAGAGTGCCACATTTATATGGTGAGTTATTAAATTTATTATACTGAAATTTGAGACATTTAAATTTCAGGCAATTTTACTTATACTCTTACCACTTATTTTTACTTTGGGTTTAATTTTATTTTAACGTTAACTTTTCAAGATGATGCAATAGCTTTGCTACTATGAAGTGGGATTTCAATTACCAAATTTTACTTTGAACTATGCAAAATCAATTCAGTTTGGAGGTTTATGAAGAAATTTCTATATATTTGGAATTACAAGCATATCAATCTGATGTTTACTTCAACTTCCATTAAAATTGAGCAATAAATTTAAAGTGATGAATCGACAGCATTTACTTATCTGCTGAAGTTCCAGTGACACCCAAAATGTATAAGAAATTACTTCAGGTAGTTCATATTGTTAATTAATTCACATTATAGTTTAAGGCACTTAATTAAAAATCACTAACATTAGTTTGTAATAGATCATCCCTATAATCAAATTAAGTATCGTAATGGAACTCATTGTTGTCATTTTCTTACTTGTTATTTTCATGAGTTTTTTTGTGACTTTTCTATTTTTAAGGTCTATTTGTTCCTTAAAAACAAATTGGCGTCCGAGATTACATTATTTATTTTCAGGTTTGAAGCAACACCTTTTTTTGTAAAGCGAAAATATCTAAGCAATTCTATTTTTGTTAATAGGCAAATTAAATGTTATTGGACCTAGACCTATTAATCTACCGATGAGCAAAGTGGCATAAAATCTTCTAGTTATCCATTATTTTCCATAGCTAATTATAGCACTGGGCTAGAAGTATTAATCGTAAGTGTGTGAATTATTTATACGACACCCGTTAAGATTACATGAAACAAAATACAACTTTTAGGTTTAAGCAGGACCTTAGTTATAATAAAATGTAGTAATAATTTATTAAAAAGTAACTGGTTAGAGTGCATATCAATAATAGTGTAATATTCAAATATCTGGTGTAGAACACCACCCGACCTTCCAACCTACAAAATGGAAATAAATGAAATGAAATAATTTTAATTTCAATTTAGATTTAGATAACTATGCAACCTCTTTTATACATTCATAAGGAACACAGGCAACATTGTTAAAACAAAAACAATAATCTATGTGAGAATTACGTTTGAAACCTCATGTCAGATAGACATTCATAGACATAAATGCATGTAACGTAAAAAAAATTCCAAAGCCGCCCGCTTCTATTAAAATATCGCTAATACAGCTTAAGCATTTTCAATCATACTTATTTAATTTTTACATTTATTTCGCTTTACATTAAAAAACATTATAAAGAAAATTTATGTAAAATTAAACTTTCTTTAAAAAATACGTCTACGCTTTTTTATAAATTTAATCGATATTCAGATAAGAATAAATTTTAATAAACTCTTAAATTATACCTTAGGACTT
This sequence comes from Vesta saturnalis, assembly GCA_036346205.1. Classification (NCBI taxonomy): domain Eukaryota; kingdom Metazoa; phylum Arthropoda; class Insecta; order Coleoptera; family Lampyridae; genus Vesta; species Vesta saturnalis. Next base: position 808,629 of record JARFJB010002126.1, read on the forward strand.
TATTTGCTGCGAAATTACGCGTCATATCAAAAAATTGCTTAGAATATAATTCATCGATACGTTTAAGGTCTATATCTATGTATTGTTATATCTTTGAAATATGCAGCTGTTTTAGAAATATTTCATAAAAACCAATAGCTAACCCTAATAAACCCCCCCTTTCCGCCGCAGCATTTCTCCCAAAATGTAATCAGCTCGAAACCATATGAAGGCAAGCTTAACTACAAAATTTTAAGTACGTAGGTATTTTCTTTCTGGAGTTATCGTGGGTATTAGCATACATCCATACACACACGTGCGCGCACACACGCACACGTACACGCACAAGCACACGCACACGCAAACGCACACGCACGCGCACACCCGCACCCACACTCACACCCATACACACATACACTACATCCAAACATGATGGCTGATCTTGACGAAACTTAGCCAGAAGTTGTAAAATGAGCTAATAGGTTGATTTAGCGATAGTGAAAAAAAGTCGATTGCATAACCTTCTACACCTACATATGTATATGTAGGTTGGAATGTAAAAATATATACCTTTAAGTTTTTAAATGATATGAACAAAAATCGTATAATTCTCCCATTTCACTATATATATATATATATATATATATATATATATATATATATATATATATATATATGTTTCTATTTCGATTTCCACAAGTATTAATGTTTAAATAAGACATTTTTTCTTTAAAACTTGTGTAAATAAACGTACAATTAATTCAACGTTTCGGGAACGTCCTTTGTTCCCTTTGTCAAGAATTTATTTGACAATTACAGAAATTGAAATAAGGTAACTATTTTTAACAAGTACAGAATATGAAACAAGGTAACTAATTTAAATTTAATCTGGACGAGTGTGTTTGACTTTGGGTAGTTGGTCTAGTAAATGCTGTAGAAGGTGCAGAAGTGGGGACGCCAGGAATAGTTGCAGCATAAGTGTTTGAAATTTCTGGAAGATTTGGAGTTGGTTGAAATGTAGAATCAACTTGTTTAATGACATTCTTCCAAATTTGTGGCGTTCTAGAAGTGTCATCTCGTTTATTGAGGGCGTTTAGTCTTCTTTCAATTTCAACTGCTTCTCTAATAATTCTTTCTTGTAAGGTATATAGAGGTGCAATTAAACGGATGTTGGTATTAATTTGGTGTCCTGTATCTAAATGATGTGCAGCTAAAGACGATGAAGGATTCTGCTGCTTAATTGCTAGTTGGTGTTCATTGGCTCTCGCATATAATATTCTGTTAGTTTGTCGTATATAAGTTCTTCGACAGTTGTTGCACGGTATCTCATACACTCCTTGGCTTTCATTAGGAATTTTGTCTTTGGGGTTTCCTAAAAGTTGGGACAAAGTTGAATGTGGTTAGAATACCGGTCTGAAGTCGTTTTTGGGAAATTTCTTTGCTATTCTGTCTGTAATTCCCTTTATATAAGGTAGAATAACAGGAATCTTTCGTTCATTGTTTGACAAGTTATTATTTTTGGTCTTTTATTTGGTTGGTAATTTTAATATTTCTTGATCTTTGTATCCATTTTGAATTAGTATTTTATTAATAGTCTTCATCTCTTCCGTTTTAGAATTTTGGTCAGATAAGTGGTAAGAGCGGTATATCAAGTATTTCATAACGCTACATAATTGACCAGGATGGTGGTGTGAGAGATAGTTCAAGTATCTATTCGTATGTGTTGGTTTTCGATAAACTTTGTGTGTAAATTTACCATTAGGAAGTCTTGTTATTAGGGTGTCCAAAAAAGGGAGTGAATTATTTTCTTCAACTTCCATAGTAAATTTGATGTTGTCGTGAATGTTGTTAATATGTCCTAGAAAATGGTTCAAGTTTCCTTTTCCATGGGGCCAAACTACAAATGTGTCGTGAACATAACGAAACCAACATTTAGGTTTTAAATCTGCAGAATTTAAAGCAATGGTTTCAAAATGTTCCATATATACATTCGCAAAAGTTGGAGAGAGTGGCGAGCCCATAGGTGTTCCTTGAATTTGCTTGTAGAATTGTCCTTCGTATGTAAAATAGGTTGAGTGCATGCAGTGGTTTACCAATTTGAGTATGTTTTGGTTTATTCAGTGTTTTTCTTCTAGAATTTTCATCGTGTCTTCAATAGGTATTTTGGTGAAAAGTGACGTTATGTCGACGCTAACTAAAATGTCATTTGGAGCCAAGGGTACAATTTTGAGTTTGTGTAGAAAATCATAAGAGTTTTTGATGTAGGATACAGCATTTTCACAAATCGGTTGAATAACTTTTGCTAGATAACGAGCAAGGTCATGAGTCGGAGAATTGAATGCACTGACGATAGGGCGTAATGGCCAGTTTTCCTTATGTATTTTTGGGAGTCCGTATATTTTGGGGATTCTTGAACTCTTCTCTGTTGGAATTAGTTTCTGTTTTGTTTCTTTGTCTAATTTTGTAGAATTAATGATAGATTTTGTTGTTTTTTCTATGTAAGTGGTAGGATTGCACTGATTTTTCTTATATTCTGAATAAGTTAGCAGTTCAGACATCTTGTGATGATAGTCTTGAGAGTTGACAATGACAGTAGCGTTTCCTTTGTCAGCGGGTAGTATTAATATTTGGTCGTCATTTTTAATTTGGTTTAACGTTTGGAGGTCTTGTTTGGTGATATTTTGTTTGGGAAGTTTGCAGTTCTGAAGAATGTGTGCTACGTTGAGCCTAATTTCGTCAGCGACCGTAGATTCTGTATCCTTTAAGGCGTACTCCACGTTGGTGATGATGTGTTTTCTACGGGAATCCGTTTAGGAGTGATGGCAAAATTAAACCCTTTACCTAAAACATTCAGAATATTATTATTAAATTCTTAGTCACTGAAATTGTGTACTGTCCTTAACGGTTCTACATTATTTGACTGCGATGTATGAGACAGACGTTTAAATTTTTGTTTCTGTCGGTTAGTTTTTATCATCAAGGACGATTCTACAGTATTTTCAATGAGGCGATCCACCGTATCGAATATGAAAGGGTGAATTTTGCTAGCATGTAAAGTTTGGAAGGTGTCATAAAGGGTACGGTTGAGATAGTCAAGTTTAGCCCTTTCATTGGCAATCGCTTTTCTTAAAAGGGCAAGGCTTGTTTTGAATAAAATCTTATAAGAACCATTAATGTCTGGTCTTGGTTTCAATTTAAATCCCTTGGGTATTACTTTATTGTCACGACAACGCTTTAAAAAAGTTAAATTAGTAAGTGTTTCACATTTTTTGATACGTAGCTTTCTGTAAATCTTGATGGTATTCAAAGTTTCTTCTCCGTATTATGTTTTTGTTTAGATTTCCACAAGTATTAATGTTTAAATAAGACATTTTTTCTTTAAAACTTGTGTAAATAAACGTATATTATGTTTTTATTTAGATTTCCACAAGTATTAATGTTTAAATAAGACATTTTTTCTTTAAAACTTGTGTAAATAAACGTACTAGACCAACTACCCGAAGTCAAACACACTCGTCCAGATTAAATTTAAATTAGTTACCTTGTTTCATATTCTGTACTTGTTAAAAATAGTTACCTTATTTCAATTTCTGTAATTGTCAAATAAATTCTTGACAAAGGGAACAAAGGACGTTCCCGAAACGTTGAATTACTTGTACGTTTATTTACACAAGTTTTAAAGAAAAATGTCTTATTTAATATATATATATATATATATATATATATATATATATATATATATATATATATATATATATATATATATATATATATATATATATATATATATAGTGTGACGCAAAAGAAACGAACAAATTGATATAAATTGAAACTAAGTTTATTTTTAATAATAATAATTTTTATTGCAAAGTGTTATTATTCCTACAGATATTTTAATAATTATAAATAATTTAAAAATTAAGGCAAAATAGAAATTACATTCAAAGAGATAAGAAGTATTGTTTGTTGCTGATTAAAACAATTCTGCTTTGCGTAGAAATATCGTTAAAAGTGCTATTTATTTTTTAGCGTTAAAAAGTTTTTATTTAATTTAAACCTTTCGGCTTCGACTAGGATCCTATGGTCCGTACTATTTCATAAATTTAAATATGTTTCTTTTAACTGAAAATCAACGCATAGAAATACTGATATTTGTTTGATACGGTGACAAGCAAAGAACGCAACAAAAAGCTCGTGATTTATTTAATGCTAAATATCAAACATATTAGTCGCTCGACTGGAACTAGGATTGAAAAAAATTTAGAGAAGCAGGAGTTGAGAGCAATCTGCAAAAACTGGTCGTCCCAAACTGAATCAAAATACTATTGAACGTCAAAGAAAATTCGCATAGTACCACTCGCAAAAATAGCTGTTAACCAAAGAGTTGTCCAGATGTCAGTAGTTAGAATTTTGAAGAACAATAACTGTTATCCCTTTAATGTTAAATTAGTGCAATAAATTTATCCTGGCGATTGTGAGCTCAGAAATCAGTTTTGTGAAAAGGTATTGCAATTGTGGCAAACTACCTTACTTTCATCAAAATATTTGATTTGCTGATGAAGCACACATTTTGCCTAAATGGAACTCGTAATAGACAGACCAGCAGGTGAGCATTTTCTTTAGTATAATAAAGATAATTTTCTTTTAAATACATAAAAATAATAACAACATTTGCTTTTATGAATTGAAGGTATTGGAGTACCGAAAATGCGTATTGGGTAGTTGAAGCCCACACGCAGTACCCTCCAAAATAAATGTGAGGGCGGGAATAATTGCCCAGCGGATAATCGGATATTTTGAAAAAACGCTAATTGGAAACAGATACTTAGAACTTCTACACAATAATCTGAACTTGCTATTATTTTTCAAATAATGGAAATTCGAACATATCAAACAACACAGGATGAGACACCGCCACATTTTGCACTTAATGTTTTAAAATGTTTAAAGGAGAGGATTTGCAGGAGCGGAACCATTGAGTAGCCTACAAGATCACCCGACCTCAGTCCACTAGATTACCTTTTGGGGGCTTAAATCAAAAACTTACCTTGACATGCCTAAAAATCCTGACATTTTAAAAAATCGAATAACTAAAGAAATTTGAGGTATGAATAAAATGATAAAGGTCAAGTGATCCAAGAATTCGCAAATAGAACTGCATATTGTAAAAAAGTTGATGGGTGGCAATTTAAACAGTTCTTACGTTGAAAAATTGTGTTTAGTGAACTAAAAATTTGTTATTAAATATTTTTCGCATTGTTCAAATTGTGCTGGCCACTCGAACTTATACATAGTGATTTTTTAGGCAAAATTTAAAGTTAAATATTTTCAATAGGAATGCAAATTTTTGAACGCGGCTTGCAAATTTTAAGAGCTAGTTTTTTTTTAATTAAGCTGCATGACGTATATTTGTCGTAGGACCATAGGTTTATTATATACAGGATGATCAATGAAGTCATGCAAAAACTAAAAAGTTTGTATGAGTGAAATTTCCGCAAAAAATTTTTTTTGTCGTTGCAATAAGGTTCATTACTAAGGTAACATCAATAATTCTAGACGTTTTTGTCAGTTTTTGGATTAAGGCCCTTAGGCCTTGCACACACTACTCAACATAAAATTTGGGTAGCAAAATTTTTAAAATGCTATAACTTGACATTGCATTGACGGTTCTTGATGATTTTTCCGGATTTGGAATCCTTGTTTCACGTAGAATTTCTGTGTTCTAAGAATTTTATTTGAGGGTTGAAATTTACACATTATACCGGGTCGATAATAAACAAAAACGTAGGGTACGACGCCCTCTAAGGTTTGGCATTATTTAAGTTTTTGTAAAAATAAATTCTCACCTCAAGTTGTTTTTATTTAATGTTCTTTTCACTGTTTTGTCCGAAACAAGGATTCCAAATCCGCAAAAATGATCAAGAACCGTCAATGAAATGTCAAGTTATAGCATTTTAAAAATTTTGCTACCCAAATTTTTACAAAATTTTGCATGACTTCATTGATCACCCCGTATATAATAAACCTATGGTCCTACGATAAACATACATCATGCAGCTTAATCCGAAAAAAACTAGTTCTTAAAATTTGCAAGCTGCGTTCAAAAATTTGCATTCCTATTGAAAATATTTAACTTTAAATTTTGCCTAAAAATCACTATGTGTAAGTTCGAGTGGCCAGCAGCTTAGTATTCTATTTTGTTAAAACTCTCTTAAATAAATTGTTTATTTATATTACATTAGTATTGTTTGTTTTGCATTTTTGTACGGGTAAAATTATATTTATTGAGGATATTAATTAATTTATTTCTTGTCTGCGAAATTCTTTATATACATGGGAAATTAGTTTATATGATAATTTTGGACAAAACTTTTTTCACAGGAAAGTATTATGAAAAGTTTATAAAACTGATATATTGTAAAGTTGTTTATGTTTAGGAGATGATAAATGCCAAATTTCTATTCACAATCTTAAATTCACATTATTTACTCTTTTTTCAAAAGTTTATTCAAACAATTGATTTAAAATTTCGTTAACATGAGCTTTTTAAATTTTAGCGATGCAATCGGTGTTATCGACGACTTTTTTGACATTTACGCCACTAAGAGTTTATATGTTTAAAGTTTAAAGTTAACACAAAATTATAAATTCCAAGATAGTTCTTACATTTTGTATAATAATGGGTTTGAGATAAAGATGTGGGCTAAATATTCAAAGTAATATAATAAATTTGCTTGTTGATTGAAAATACTTGATTTAAATGTAATTGGAGCGATTTTCCGGGAAAAAAAGAACAAATCAATGTCGAAAGAAAGCTAGTGTTAATTAACATAATAAAATTGTAATTCAAAATTAATAACTAAAGTCATAATACAGGAAACCATTTTTAGAATTCGAATTGAAACGATCTTTAAACTATCGTCTCAATCTATCCACCTTCTCATTCCATGCAAGTTCTTGCTACAGATCTGCAGGTATAATTTCATTCACGTCCCATATCGTTCTTTCCAAGTGGTCGATGCTATTGAAAGGGCTCTGGGAATACACTCTTTCCTTTATATAACCCCACAGAATATAATCTAAAGGAGTTATGTCATGATATATAGGCGGACAAGGAAAGTCACTACACTGCCCAATTAATTTATGGTTAAAAGGTTCTGGCAGGCACTCTCAAAACACCCTTCTGCTGTGGAATGGCGCTCTATCGTGTTTGAACCAATATGCGGTCTTTCCTTTAATGGTAATTCGTCCAAAAAATTTGGCAATAGGTGATTGAAGAATTATAAATAGCGTTGAGCATTTATGTTATTGCGAAAAAAGAATGGTCCAACTATTCTGTTCTTGTAATGTCACCGGACATTAATTTTGAACGATTACTAATCACGGAGCTGTCTTAAAAAATTTGGATTTGTTATCACTCCACCAACGGCAATTTTGGGAGGTTACTTTTCCATTAGAAGTAAATGTGTTTGTAAATCTGTAAACAAAATATTTCTAGCCATGAACGGTGAATCTGCCAGCTCAGCTTAGAGCCACAAACAAAATTCGAAGTTCCGTTAACAATCTCGAGGCTTTAAAGTATTGGTTAATGTTATTGTGGTTTTGCTTATTTCGGCAGGAGAGAAGCCGAAATTTTCCAGACAGAGGTATTGTGATTTTCTACAACATACTGCATTATTTGCAATTGATTTTCTACATCATTTAGGGCATCATTAAAAATTCGTTAAAATTTTGCAACACCATAAAGTGGCCTTATTTGCGAAAATTAATTAATTGAATTTAAATTCAGTATTTTCAATCAACAGGAATATCTATTCAGTCCATATCTAAACATTTTATTATAGTTTATTAATTTGTACTGTTAAATATTTCAAACTTTAGTGGTGTAAATGTTAGGGAAGACATCAATTACATCGATAAATTTAAAAAAATTTAGTTAACGAAACTTTAAATAAATCATTTTATCAAATTTTTTTAAAAAAAGGTATAAAATCTACATTGCAAAGAGGGATTTGGCATTTTAAAATATTTTTGAAAAAATTATAGTAGAGGGGTGTTACTTCATATTTGTGCGTAACTTTTCATTCTAAACATTTTTTTCTAAGGGACATTGTCTTGTATTTTCAAAAATAAGTGTACGAACTACGGTTTTCTGGCGTACGCTGTAGATAACCCAATTCATTAAGATTTTTATGAGCGCACATACACACTGTGTGTGAATGTGTGTATATATATATATATATATATATATATATATATATATATATATATATATATATATATATATATATATATATATATATATATATATATATATATACGACAACCCTAAAATATAAAGAACATGAAAAACGTTGAACTACAAGCACATGATGCAAAATACAGCTTTCATTGATTTAAAAATTAGTTTTACTTTATTCCATAATTAGAATTCATTGTTTCGGACTATACAGGGTGTTCCAGTTTTTTGTAGCAGGACTTTAATAGTCGCTAGAGCTTTCAAAATTAAGACAAAAAGTTCATATAAACATAGGTTGCCAAACGCTTAGTTTTGGAGATACAGGGTTTCAAAGTTTAAATTTTGTTTCAGTTCTTTTAATTTATCATCAAAACTATTTAAAATAATAAATCCCAATTTAGCACACATATTAGGCTGCTTAAACTCAATATTAAGAGTAGTTTACCGTTTATCACTATCTACAGGGTAGTAAATTTTCTGGGGTGGTCCATCCTTTATCCCCTCCGAAATTTTTCATGCGACGCCTGTAACTCTTAAAAACCAAAAATTTAGATTGGCCATTTGATTTAGGAACTCTTTTGTCTTCTGCTTTTTTTTTCGAAAAATGCATAGTTTTTGAGATAAATTAGCTGTAATCCATGAACAGCTTCGAAATGGTAAGTAACGAGCGTCTAATGCTCCCGCAGAAAATAGTGTGCCATGAAAAGAACAATAAAAAAAAATCAAATTATGTCAAATGTCACATTTTATTTTAAATACGACTTGTGCATAAGAAAGAATGTAATTTATTTACATATTTCATTGTGTCAATTTTTATTGCAAAAGTGATCTTTTAAAATGCCATTTTTGTTTTCTAATCAAGAAATAGCGGATATCCATTTTATTTATGACTTTATAAATGGAAGTTCAGCAGCAGCAGCCCGTGAATATAGGCGAAGATTTCTTTTTAGAAGAGCTCCGTATCCTTCAGTATTTGTAAGAGTTCACCAACAAATTATAAGTCAGGGGTTAAATAATGTACATGGTTGTCAAAATAATAATCATAGGCAGGAAATAAATATTGCACGACGAATTTTGCATGAATTTGACAGAGATCCCACAACTAGCATTAGAAGAGTATCCGTAGCTTTAGGAGGAGTCTTAAATACTACTATTCACCGAACATTAAGACGGGATCACCGATATCCTTACCATCTACAACCTGTTCAAGGACTACAACCAGGGGATGCAGAACGTAGAGTTGCGTATTGTCGATGGATTCTTGCTGAAAATAACAACAATCCAGGTTTTTTAAATATTGTTTTATGGACCAATGGATCCTGCTTCACTCGCCGTGGTGTGGTAAATTTTCACAACCAGCACGTTTGGGCACATGAACATCCACATGTAGTTCGTCCGATACATTTCCAACACGAATTTAGTGTGAACGTCTGGTTAGGTATTTACAATAATCACCTTTTTGGACCCTACTTTTTACCACCTCGGATGAATGCTGCGGCTTTCTTGGAATCCTTAGTGAATGAACATGGGGATATGTGGGAACATATTCCCTTAAATTTACGAAGAACAGCTTGGTTCCAGCTTGATGGTTGTCGAGCTCATTATAGCAGAATCGTTAGAAACTGGCTGGACAACCATTATCCAGGAAGATGGATCGGTCGTGCAGGCCCAGTTCCCTGGCCGCCAAGGTCTCCAGACCTAAATCCCTTAAATTTTTTTGTGTTGGGGTAGTTAAAATAAAGGGTGTATGCAACTCCTGTGACAACAAGCGATGAACCCATTAATAGGATTAGGGACGCGTGTAATGAAATAAGACAATTTTTAGCTAATATTCCACGTGCAATTATTCGTCAGTGTGAACAGTTTATTTATTTTTACGATAGCGTTTTTGTTTTGTTGTTATAGGTTAAGTTTATTTGTTTAATTTATTTATTTCGTTCTTGTTAAAATCTTAAATAGAAATTCTTTCCAATTTTTTCCAATAAATACGTATTTTTTTAATATTTATTTTGTTGTTTTACTTTCGTTTTCCTTTATTTAATTCAACTGAAAAGTTAGGAAAAGATCAGTGGAGTACTACTTTTTATTAAGAGACAAAAAAATGTAAGAATTAACATAGTTTGATTCTTTTGTTTTATTGTTCTTTTCATGGCACACTATTTTTGCGGGAACATCAGACGTTCTTTACTTACCATTTGGAAGCTGTTCATGGATTACAGCTAATTTATCTCAAAAACTATGCATTTTTCGAAAAAAAGCAGAAGAGAAAAAAGTTCCTAAATCAAATGGGCAATCTTTTTAATAGTTAGAGGCGTCGCATGAAAAAGTTCGGGGGTGATAAAGGGTGTACCACCCCAGAAAATGTACTACCCTGTAGATATTGATAAACGTTAAACTACTCTTAATATTGAGTTTAAGAAGTCTAATGTGTGTACTAAATTTGGATTTATTATTTTAAATAGTTTTGAAGATAAATTAAAAGAACTGAAAAAAAATTAAAACTTTCAAACCCTGTATCTCCAAAACTAAGCGTTTGGCAACCTATGTCTATATGAACTTTTTGTCTTAATTTTGAAAGCTCTATCGACTATTAAAGTTCTGCTACAAAAAACTGGAACACCCTGTATATCATACGATAAGCGTATACACATAGCAAAAAAAAATAGAAACAAACCACATGACAAAAATAAGTCATAGTAATTTAATTTTCAAAGACCCTATGTAGTTTTAATTATTTTTAAGAACTTGATACGTAACTGGAATTCTTTATTCGGGCTATTAATGTATAATTAAATAAATTTATGCAATAGTAGCGTCCACCGTTCTCTTTTTCCTTGTATTTAAATGGTAAATATTATGTTAAAAGAGGTGTGGAGCAGCCATATAGTGTAGGTTATTTTAGGTTAGTAATACCATTTTTAGATAATAATGTTGTAGATCTAGGAAGTTATAAAACAACTATTATGATCTGTCATATTATTGTATGCACCCACGCAAATGTAATGTTATATGAATACATCGTAAAAGATTGATATAGTGCTGCTTACCCGAACCCATAAATAGGCAAAAATAGATCAGTGACCACGAGTAAACAGTCGCGTAGTCAACAATGTTCAAACAAACAGTCTTCAATTCAACAAACGGCAAGTAAACCGTCAACAAGTCAGCAGTCCAAATGGTTCAGGCAGTATTCAAATGCATATTATCGATGTGGCAGAGGTCATAATCCGAACCAGTTTCCAGCTAATCAGTGGGAGTGTTTTATTTGTGAAAAAAGAGGTCACACGTCCAAAGTATGTCGAAATAAAGATCATATAAAAGCAGCCGAAGAATCACCACAGGAATCTTGTCAACAAGTAGTCAATGCAGATTTGTATTCATTAAATCAGATTAATGTAGTAGGTAATGTAAGTACGACAAATATTCCACATAAGTTGAAGTCAAATGTGTCTTAATTCAATTGTATGTTTTGAAGTCGACACAGGAGCTTGCAAAACGATTATGTCTGTAAATGTATTCAACAATAAGTTAGGTAAATATTAATGGAGTAGATAGACCAGTATTTTTTGTATCAGGTACCCTATCTAAGGCTGAAAGAAATTATTCTCAAATCGGACGGGAAGCTTTAGCCATAATATTTGGGGTAAAAAAATTCCACAAAGTCATTTACGGGCAAAATTTGATACAGGGTGTCCTCGGGGAAACTACGAAGAATTCGTCTACGTGGTAGATGAAATATCGCTATCTAGCACAGAGATAGGTAATATGTCGGAAAAGGATCTAGTCTTGGTCAAAGTTAAAGACTTTTGCTTAATAGGATGGCCAAACCAAATCAAGTATCCGTTAATAAAACCATTTTTCTTAAAAGATAAGGGGCTGTCAGTTGAGGGAAATTATATTGTGGTCGGTAATAGATTAATAATTACAAGATCCAAAATGCAAGCCAGAACAACTGTTTGGTGGCCCAAATTAAATGATGAATTAGAGCAATTAACAAATGTCGTATTTATCAATTGATGCAGAAAAATGCGTATGAAACTAATTTAATTTCGTGGCCTAAAACGTGTGTGTGGCTAAGGATTCATATTGATTTCTTTAATTTTAAAAGCAAAATTTTTTTATTAGTCGTAGATAGCAAATCTAAATGGGTAGATATTCATGCTATGTCTAAGGGTCAGATTGAATTCAGACTATTGAGAAATGAAAGCAACATTTTCAACATTGGGTATACCAAATTGTATTGTGAGTGATAATGGATCTCTATTCAATTCTGGAGAATTTAAAAAATTTTGTCAAATAAATGGTGTTCAAGCTCTAAATTCAACACCGTATCACCCACAATCCAATGAATTAGCTGAAAGTACAGTAGAAAGTGTCAAAATGCACTTTAAATGTGTAATGAAAGATTCTAGTTTAAGCATAGAGCAACAAGTAATTAATTTTCTGTTTTCATACCGTAATATACCAAATTCCACAGGTAAAATTCTGAATAATTGCTTGTTTAAATTTAAACCTAAGACTAGATTGGACATGCTCAAACCAACTAATAACAATACTATTGTTTTAAAAGAACCAGAAAAATTTAATAGTCCACAAATTTGTATAGTGGGAGAAAAAGTGTTGGTAGGTGGGTAGAGTAACGTATTTGGTCAAAGTGGTAGATAGAATCATGTATAACCATTTAAACTCATTACGAAAAAGTTTCTTGGAAGAAGTAGAGGTAAATCCTTTCACATACACTTTATCAAGTACAGTTACTGATATTTTCACACCTGTTGATAACTCTTTTATAAGTCCAAATAAGTTCAACTACGCCTGTTGTTTCTGAAAGTAATTTAACAGTCGATCAATCTATACCGGATCCTGTTTGTAGTGAACCAGTGCGGCGTAGTCAAAGAACTATAACACCATCACAAAGATTAGATCTTTAAACTGTTAACGAAGGGGTAAAATGTGGTGTATTGAACGCAGCCATATGATGTAGGTTATTTTAGATTGGCAATACCATTTTTAGGTAATAACGTTTTAGAAAGATGTAAAGCAAGTATTATGATCTGTCATATTATTGTATGTACCCACCCAAATGTAATATTAGTTGTTCGTTATATGAATAGATCGTAAACGATTGATACAATGCACCTTACCCATAAATAGGCAAAAATAGATCAAGCGGAATATATTTTTGTTCCTCCTGCCGTTTGACGTACACTCTGTACATAAAACCACGATATGAAACAATATAAAATTCAGCGTTGCATCATTAGCTTTCAAGCATAGTGATGAGAAAGTATGCATATGGTTTGCATCAAAATTTATAGAGATTAAACGTTTATTCGAACGCATCAAGTTAGTAATAGACATTTTTTGTGGTAAGTTCTTGAACGAATCTTTGTGTAGAATTTCATATAAATGAAACTTACTTCATCCTATCGCATACCAAAAATATCAATCAAACAAGTAGTTGAGGACGAAAAATAAGGGTAATTTTAGTGATGCGGATTTTATTCGTAATTTTGAAGTAACACCATATACAGAGTGATCAATCTCAAGTGTATACCACGTGATCAAAATATTTAAGTTGATACCACTGATAGGTTGGTAAGAAGCTGTATTGCTATAGCTACTCTAGAGCATGGTTCGAGTAAAAACTACGATCAGTTTCAAATCTGTATGAAGTTCATTAACTTATACATATTATAAAATATTATCTTAATTTAAATAATGACTTTTTGTATTTGATTAGACTGCATCCTATAAAATACAACAAAATAAATAAAATATGGTTTAATGATTGGATTACATCATTACAAAATAATGAATCTTAAGTATTTAAATGTTATAATTTCATTATAAGTAAATAAAATTTACAGTACATGTTTGTGGAATGACAATGTCTTTTACAAATTTTTTTTAACTTCTTAGGTACACATTAGTTATCACACTCAAGAAAATACAAAAGTAAAAAACGAAGGTATAATATGACATAAACTGACATAAACTAAAACGACTAAAACCACACTAAAAATCCAAAGCAGCCAACTGCAAAACACAACAATATTAACAACTAGAGATTTTTGTCATACCACTACAGTACACTTGAGATTGATCACGTTGTACTTGGACTAACATTGAAGCTAAAATCAAGAGTTGTACTCCCAACCCATTTTGGAATTATACTCGTATACTGTTTAATAATACGAGCTCTTCATAAACTATCGTCATAGTGATAGGGGAGTTCCACTCGGTTTTTGAAGAGATCCGTGGTCAGTTAAATTTTGTTTCAAACTAAAACATTACTTATTGCATATTCTTAAACACTTTCATGTATACGCACCGTTTAAATATCCTTGAGTCTGATTGTTGTCTTTCAGGGTAGGTTTGCAAGTATAATTCATCACTATCGTCATAGTGATAGGGGAGTTCCACTCTGTTGTACATCAAACATTTTTATTCCTTTAATTGTTTATGTTGAAAGGGGATTGCGTAATTTTTAGAAAACGCGCTCTTAATGAATCATCGCACATTGTAATATATATGTTCAACCTGTTGTACTTCAAATACTTTAATTATTTTGATTTTCTCTATTATAAGGGGCACTATCAATGGTAAAAGCGCGAATAAAGGTGTTACATGTATGGGTATTTTAAAAATAAGTAAGTTTTTAGAAAATACACACTTCATGTACTATCGCTGCATTGAAAATGACGTTTAACCCAGTTGTACATCAAATATTTTTATTTTTTTATGTTTGTATGTTAATAGCAATAGTAGATTAGCGAATTACATTGTATATACCTCCCGCTTTGAAATTACGTCATTTTCAACGAAATAAACACTTAAAGCACCATTGCCGTATTGATAGGGGTTGTTAAACCCTATTGTACAGGGTGAGTTTTTTTATGGTTTTAAATAGAAAGCAACCTGATCATAGAAGATAGAGAAAATCTGATGTCGGTGTCCAGGGCTATTTTTTAAAGATAAACTCAGATCCAAAAGCAAAATTTGATACGTCTAACCGTTTTCGAGTTATGGGACAAAAATTAAAATTCTGGGTTTTCAATTTAAAGATATTCAAAATCGCTAAAAATGTTCTTCAGATACTTTTTTAATTAGAATCCGTTACTCATATCAGATAAATTGTATCGTCTATCATTTAAAAGTTATCACAAAGTTGTATTTTCTTAAATACAAATCGTAGTTGGCCATAGCATTGTTGAAAAGCATTTTTTTTTTTGCTTTTCAGAAATATAAGGTTTAATGTAGTTCAATTGAATAATAATGGTTTTATTCGTGTTTGATTTTTTTCAACACAGCAGACGAAACAGTAGGATCTGAGTATAAAACACTTTTAATCATTAAGATATGAAATAACGAATGAACACATATAGTGAATAAATAGTGATCTACAAATATTTTTCAACTTGTGCATCGTTCTTTTCAATACACAATTGGCATCGCCGGCTTGATGCATTTAGGGCTTTTAAAATATGTATTGGAGTAAAACCAAAATTGATGTTTTGACGTAATTCATTAATGTTCCTTGATGTTCTTTTATAAATAATATGTTACAAAAGGCACCAAAGAAAATAATCTAAAATAGTAAGATCTGGTGATCGGGCCGGCCAACGAAGCAGTCCTGAGGTTCCGATCCACCGGTTAGGAAGCTTTAAAGATAAATAATCTGTTACCACTCGAGAATTGTGGGCAATAGCGCCATCGCGCTGAAATATTATATTATTGTTTTGATGCTGCTGCAATGAAAAGTTATCTAAAAATTCCTCTAGATGAGTGCAAAGAATTTCTTCTAAATGTCTTCTAGAATTTAATGTCCCTTCATAAACTATAGTAGCAAAATCTTCCACCTTTAATGCAGCATCAAACGTTCAACCCAAATTTCCCCTGCCTTCTTTGTGTAATTTTTACATAAGTATTAATATTAGACCAGTAACGTGCATTGTGGATGTTAAAAATTCCGTAACTGTTAATATGAACCTCATCCGACCAAATATTGGATTTGATAAAATTTTCAAAAGTTTTGCATTATTGCAAATACCACTGACAGAACTTAATACGACTCCTTTTATCATCCTCGCTAAGAAA
The DNA here is from genome assembly GCA_036346205.1 of Vesta saturnalis. Classification (NCBI taxonomy): domain Eukaryota; kingdom Metazoa; phylum Arthropoda; class Insecta; order Coleoptera; family Lampyridae; genus Vesta; species Vesta saturnalis. The sequence goes on from JARFJB010002126.1 coordinate 824,947, forward strand.
ATGATCCTTTCTGAATTTGTACGGATGATAATGGTGTTTCCTTAAAATTCTTATAGCCTTTGTTTGGGACACCCCAACATTAACAATTTCCCTAGATGAAGTTGTTGGCTCAGCTTCCACCCGCTACCGCATTTTCCTTACAGTTATTTCGGCCGTGGTTTTTGAAGAGATCCGTGGTCAGTTAAATTTTGTTTCAAACTAAAACATTACTTATTGCATATTCTTAAACACTTTCATGTATACGCACCGTTTAAATATCCTTGAGTCTGATTGTTGTCTTTCAGGGTAGGTTTGCAAGTATAATTCAGCAGCTAAACGGACATTTTTATTCGATAAGATAAAAGCTTTTATCTTGTCATATTTCTCGTTGCTTGTAAAATATATATTATTTTTCATGGTTAAAAATAACACAGTTTCTTAAGTAATTTTTCGGCTTGGAAGTAAACTTACGAAGCAAGATAAATTTGACGTTTTTAGTTTATTGTCAGTTTATAAGGCACAACTTACTATTGATATTGATTCATTTACATCGTCCAGATGCAATACGTTAAATAAAACCATTAACCAAAAATTGAACTACATTAAACCATATATTTTTGAAAAACAAAAATAAAAATGCTTTTCAACAGTGCCATGGCCAACTACGATTTGTATTTAAAAAAATACATGTTTATGTCATAACTTTTAAATTATAGACTATAAAATTTATCTGATATGAGCAACTGATTCTAATTAAAAAAGTGTCTGACGAACGTTTTGAATATCTTTATACATAAGAGTGTTAATAAAGATTTTCGTAAACCCAAAATTTCCAATTTTGTCCCATAACTCGAAAACGTTTAGACGTATAAAATTTTGCTTTTGGATCTGAGTTTACTCTTGTTTTTTAGAAAATGGATTCTTCATGCACCATGGTCGCACTGAAAAGGATGTTGAACCCTATCTTACATCAAATATTTATATTTTATTAGTTTTGAATGTTAAATGGGGCCATTAGCAATCGTATAATTGCTAACAGAATGTTAGACCATGATTCTTAAGATTACGTAATTTTTCTTAAAGCACCATTGCTGTATTGATAGAAGTGTTGAACCTTTTTAATTTTTTATGTTAAAAGCCGGGACTATCAATAGTATAAGCGCAAATAAGATTGTACATACCTCTTGTTTTGAAATTACATAATTTGTACGAAAATGACCTCTTATAGCACCACTGCCTATTGATGCGGCTGTTGAACCTTGTACATCATTTTTGTGTTTTTTTTTTATTTTTATGTTGAAAGGGGTGTCTAGTAATCGTATAAGTTCGAACAAAAATTATGTCGATTTGTCAGAACCCTTAGTTCCAGTTCAACGATCACAGTTTTATTTAAATCTATCTTAGCCTCCTAGGAATTCTGAGCTGGGGCCGCGTCTTGTTGAAAGTTTCCAAGCTTCCTTTATCGAGGAATATAATCTAATAATTTAGGAAATGTTCTTTGAGATGTCCAAATATACGGAATATTGTGATTCATAAATTCCATATCGTCGGTGAAGCACTGTGTAACGCACAAAAAATCGGAAAAGCTTTTTTGGTGTCTTTGGTCAGTATTACTTTTCAATACCTTTTAAGCCACAAAAAAATTCCTTTGCTTCATATTTCTGTTTTCTAATGTCTGTATATCTGAAAGCAGTTCCTCTTAACAAACCATTCAACATAATCCTAATACGTCGTATGCCACTACTAATCATCACTTTGCTTAAAATCTAAATTATAAATAGGTTTGATTTTTTTATATATTCAAATAGGTGTAAACAGACGCACTACATTTCACAAACGTATTAACAATAGAAGGTCTACAAGCGATTGACATTAATAAACTTCCTACCATGTTAGAAGGGAGTTCTGAAGCAACTAATGTAACTATGATTATAGGAGAAAATAACGTTATGGCAGACAATGCATATTTTTATACAAGTAAATGTCAGTAATTCAAATTCCTGAAGAACCCGTTGATTTGCAGGATAGTTTGTACCTCTTCTTGCACTGATTCCGAAGTTCATCCTGCACTAAACAACGCTGAACAGAATTTTTATGAAAATGAAGATAGAGATAAAAATTACATACTTGATGAAAGCGATAGTGGATTTCGAAAAATGAATATAAACAGAATTTAATAGACCACGCCGATATAGAAAATAGAAATCTTTGGTTACGATATCTCGAGAATTTTAAGAACAGGTGTATTCAGATGTGGCAAGCATGATTATTACTTAAATAACTAGATCTCTGTAATTTTTGGTCATGGTAAATTTTCGAAGTAAAGAGTATGAGGGTTTATCATGATTTTCTTTAGGCCGCTATAACTCAAAATCTCATTTAGTGATTGAGTTCAAATCTGCCAAAATGTTTAAGTCTTAAATGTCCTGAACCCAGTAATTTCTAGTGATTGTAGTATTAGTGGTGCTAAAGCTGCCGCGTGGATTTTATATTCCTTTGCTCACAATAGTTATGAAAGTCGTGTTCAAGGTGTTACATATGTAGTGAATTATTATCATCAGCGTAAGATGAGTTGGTATCCATTACATTTGTCTCTAATCAGTTGCGTAGTTTATGTATACAGCGTGTCCCAAGATTGACTCTTTGCTTACTCCTACACACAAAGAAACTTTTTTTGAAGCAATAATTTTTGTATATCTCAAATCGATAACAATCTGAAGGATAAGATACGAACCAATTATACTCAGCCCCACGAACACCATATTTTTCCAATTTGTTCAATAATAGACCAGGATTAACGCAGTCAAAGCTTTTGATAGATCTATGAAAAGCCTTGTCATTAAATTTCCCTTACCAATGTTTGTTAAAGTAAAATTAAGCTTCTAGTTCAGTGCAGTGCTTACACCACAGCCCTGAGTGAATCTATGTTACTACATCCTTGCATTTACTGTTATTAGTTTTTATCTGCGGTATGTGTAGATACCGATGTAAGTAGCGTCGAACCACACCCAACAAAGGCCTAGCGTTGATGATAATTGTCATTTTACTTTGCATGTAAATATTAACTCAGGTAGCGTCAATTAAGTCCTTGTCTAAGAAAAGTATGCCTTTCCTTTGTTATAATACGTTTTGTGTGTATTTTTTGGTATTTCCTGTGCTCGTTTTGCGCTATTTGGATAGCTACGTACGTACGTTGGAAGTGAATACTTAGGCTAACATTACTAAAATAACCACATAATTAGCAATTTCAAGATTAACATTATACCACTTTTTCGTTAAATACTTGTATTTAACTTTGCTTTGGGAACCCTGAAATTCTCAATATCTTCAAATAGCGTTTGTGATTTAAAATATAGGGAATAAAAATTTATCGATCTGTGTAAGTTAGTTACTTACCTATCTAAAGTCCAACGGTTGAATTCTAGGACGTTTCGTCTCAGGACGGTTCGTCCAAGGCTGTTCATCCCCGGACTGTACGTCCAGCGAAAAGTATCTTTTAAGTAAAAATATTTTATTAGGTTACTGAACTAGTACTTATACACATTTTGAAATATACCTAACCTAACCTAACCTAACCTACCGGCAAGTACTAGCCGGCTGTGGAAATGCCGAAGTATTACTTTATCTACTGGAAGTTGCTGTAAACACCCTACTTTGACATAGGTACAATATTTCATGCTGAATCACATAAATTATTTACCCTGAGCTAAACTTGATCAACGGTTTTGGTATTATTATATGACGGCATACGCACATGTAGCCCCATTGAGAGAAATATGGTAGCAATATATTTTAATTTATTGAATATAATTAAGAAGTTCTAATAGGTAAATTTACAAAACACTAGAATTACAATAAAAACTATAGTTTTCCTTTCTTTTCTTTTACATCATTATTAAGTAAATTCTACTGAACTATGAATAGATCCGTAATACTAAGGTAGCACTACCAAAGGACATGTACGAGTTTATAACCATCAAGCTGTTCAATTTCAGTCCTAATTATCAAAATACATTTCACCTCCTATGTTGTTCGGGTAACCGTGACAACCAAATTATACAAAAAAAATTATTACATGAAACAGAATCAATTATATCGTATACCAGAAGTCAAATACACTAAAATCTCTAAGCTACTTGATTTCTGTAAATCCAAGCTAAATTACATTTTTTACAGTTTTCTTCTATAAAAGTATAAAGGATAAAACAAGGACGATATTAAATCAATTCTTTCAGGTAAACTTTTCCGATTTCACCAGTTGTAAGTTACTAATGAAATCGGAAACAAGATAAAATCGCACTCAAACAAAATAAACTGAAAGAGAATACAAACAGTGATCATTTTACTGAAACAATGTCATTATTTATATAAAACCTGCAGCAGCGTTTAGTCCTGTCTGGATATAACAGTAAGTAATATAAAGTAATCGTTATTCAACGTACTTATAAAATATGCACGAAATTTTTTTTATATAAATGAAGAATATGTCTTGTTCTGATTGCTAATTTGATATATATATATATATATATATATATATATATATATATATATATATATATATATATATATATATATATATATATATATATATATATATATATATATATATATATATATATATATAAATGAAGAATGGCCACATTTTAGTAACGCTATTGTAGTACATACATTTAAACGTTTCATATAACAAATAATCCATTTGAATTAGGTGTGAATGCGAATAAATTATTATAAGCATTTGTATTTCTTTTATTCCTTACCAGAATATAATTGGAAGGGTTTCGTATTTAATCAAGGAATAAATGTTACGTATTATTTAAATTTACCCAACTCAATAATATTGTCGAAACCCATTTCAATAAAAATAGGCCCTTAGTTAATTATTAAGAGATTGTCTCTCTCAATTTCATTCTCTCTTTCAGTTTCCCAAAAATCTCGGGAATGAAAATAATCATACACCTACGGGCTACGCTCTGTTTGTTTTAACACCTTTTTGAATTAAAAATAGTTGTGGGTACGACAAAACCCTTTATCTGACGGAATTATGTGTTTCCCGTGTTTTAATACGAAAGCATCGGATTTTTATGAACTTTCATATTCTATGTTAATGTCTCAATTTGTTTGAGAATTACGGTTTTTGCGTTTTGTGATACACACGTTTCCTAAACGCAATAAAATAGTTTCATATTTCATCATAATATATGAACATGGTTACATATCGCTTTGTTTTATACACAAAATGTATCTATCATCAAAGAAATAGTAGGCTACTTATCTTTTTTGTATTTAATGGTGTATTTTTATATTATACAATCTAAACGTTTCGATAACACTTACAGTTATCTTCGTCAGTAGTAATATCTTCTAAAATTGTTAAAGATGTTGAAACAGTTCTGTGAAAGTTGAAAAATCAAAACATAAACATCAGCCTGCTATCAATGTAACAGTTTGAGGAACGTATAAAGCCAACTATAGAATTAAATTTTAGTAAAGAATAACTAGATCATTAAAAGTTATATATTCTTAAACTCTCTTAAAGATGATGATTAATTCGGTTCAGAATTGCATCTTCAAGAGCTACTGTGCGACCAGCACCACCAGGACGTTTCAACGAACGTTATTCTCTTAATCGACGATCAATTCTTTCAAAAGTTCAGTGGTACGGAGGTTGACGATTAGGAAACCGTTATGTATACAAAAGCACAGCTTCATGGTCATCTCAATTAGCTTCACCGTAAATATCGGCTAAATATTCAAAATTATTCATGTTTATTTGAAAAGTTTATATAAATAATTTTATGCCAGTGACGTAAAGTTACAGGGTTAAATACTTAAAATGGCCCCTATATCTACGCCTCTGACATATTTAAATTACATTCTTTATGTGTTATAAGTCAACCGAATTTCATTAATGTACCTTTAATATTTTAGGAGTTACGGGCAAAAAACGAAAAAAAATTTCCTTTAACGACTTGTATCTAATAAACGATGCATCTTCAAGCGTACGTTTATAGGAACTTTTTTCATATTGAGAGGAATACTTTCACCTCCCAACGCTTGTTACAATATTTACGGGACTCCCTGTATATTTCATACATCATTCAAATAATTTATACCAATGTCATTTTACTAAATATAGTTTTCTGCTCATACATTGCATAAATGACACACCTTGCTAATAAAGTAGGTTTAAATAATGTCCTTTGCCAAAAATAAAGAGTTTGTTTGATTGTAAAACTTTGACCTCTATTTAAGTTGAGAATCATCTTGTTTTCCGATACATTTGGTGATATTCTGTGAGAACCCATAACCCTAGAGTAATGAATTTTTGTGGATCATTACAAAACTAGCAGCTAAAATGTCGTGTATGTTCATTAGATTTCTCAAATATTTACTGGCAAATATATATATATATATATATATATATATATATATATATATATATATATATATATATATATATATACATACATACAAGGTGAGTCAAGCTCAACGGGACGGAATCTCCTGGGCAAACGGTAAGAAATAATGAAAAGTCCTTTTGCAGGCATATGTAGATTAGTAACGGCTACAATTTAAAATAAATCTTACAGATACAGGGTTTTTCAAATTCGCGTATCATATCAAAGTTATGTTTTTAAATGGAACGCCCAGTACCTTTAAAGAAATAATGTTAGTTTATTCAAGGAACCTTAAGTTTGATAGTTTTCGATTTATTTGACATTTTGTGAAAATACAGTCTTCTTGAAAATAATTAATTGCAGCTTATCAAGTAAATTTCAAGATGTAATTCTTTTGCTGGTTTATTCTATACTTTTCAGGTTTTCTATCGGTATAATTACAATAATAAATTGTTCTACAGGGTGTTCCTGGCAATTGGGTTAATTTTCATCGTCTTTTTGTGCAATTTCTTTGTTGTTTTAAATGGAACACCCTGTATTTTATTACATTTTGAATTTACCATACAAAATGCACAGTTTATTTGTTAAGGGTTTCGTATGCCTATTTTTAATACTTTCCGAGTCATTTGCATTAGATTACTAAAATTAGTACATTTTATTATTTTAATACAAAATTTATAATAAATGTTCAATATGATGTCCATTTTCACGAATGCACATTATTATCCTTTTTCAAATGATCTTCTCACATTGCTGAATATGTCATGAGTTATCGTGGCGAATGCAACTTTTAATTTTATTATGCTTAAAAAGACGGCAACCTACTACATTAGTTTAAATTTTTGTTATAAGGGATTAACATTAAATTGAAGAAGTGACAGAAAGCAACCTACTAGATTAAATTTTAAATTTTTGTTGTATTATACGGATTTTACATTAAATTTAAGAAAATATTGAATAACAAAGAAACTGTAATATTTAGGTATAGGAAATCCATATACCAAATGATATAGAATATTTTTTTGAATAATGTAGATTATTAATATACAGGGTGTTTCGTTTAAAATTACCAAGATAATGTGATTTGAGTGTAATTATTTTACAACTGAAAATTTTGAACACCCTGTGAGGAGTTAAGAATCATTTGCTACAGCGATTCAAAGTGCAACAACTTTAATATTTACAACTAGAATTTTTCCATTCTAATTTAATTGATTCGGTCAGTATGATTTATTTCGGAACCCTATTATTTTCATAAAATTCAAAATATCTGGAAAACTGTAGTATTTACCTATAGAATCATTTGTTAAAGTGCACCTTATTTTTATAGTACTATCCAAAATTGAACGAAAATACAGGATGTTCCATTAAAAAGTTTGATAAGCCACGCTTTTCTGGAACACCAGTATGTACGAAAATAATTTTAAAATGTGGCCACTACTGATATACATAACCCTCCTTAAAAATAATGAAAAACGTATTGCCTAGATACAAAGACCGTCCCATTGGTGGTGGCACACCCTGTATATATATATATATATATATATATATATATATATATATATATATATATATATACAGGGTGGGCCACCACCAACGTCGTCTCTAGCACCCAAACGACTGAATTCTTTCAAAATCTGTTTGGGCGAGAATATGTAAGCCATCTAGGACTACAATCTAAAATTAGTTTGATATATACAAGGTGATCTACAAACTTGTTACTTATCAAAGTTATATTATTTTAAATGGAATACCCTCCTTTTAATTTTTTTGAAGTAAGGTGTAAAAATAAGGTAGACTTTCATTAGAGTTCCCTATACCTAAACCTTACAGTTTCCGAAATATTTAACATTTTTGAAAATGTAGGGTTGTCAAAAATTCAAGTATTTTTCGATTCTGAAAAGATGAGACAATCTAATCTAGGTCATCGTAATAAGGATATTTGGAAGTACGTATTTTGTTGTTTATTGTTTCAAATCATAATTTATAAAATACAAAGAATAACGCGTAAAGTTAAAAAACTTCAAAGTTAAATATCTTTGTTATTTTAAATACAACGCCCAAGAAATTTTTATCGGAATGGAATAGTCTTTTGACAATAGTTCGAACTGTATTAGGGTTCCCTATACCTAACTTCAATACTTTTCGAGAAATTAGTGTATTTGTTACATTTTTAGAAATTACGCCATTAACTCATCTCGATCGGTTAAAATTCTTTGATTTATAAACATTTCTGTCATATTGACGTATTTCAAAATACGACAGTGTTTATAACTATTGATTTTTCATTACAATGAAATATTCAGTGCAAGAAAGAGTGGATATGGTGTTGACCATAGGAGAATGCCATGAAAATTGTCTTTTGGCTTCCAGGGTTTATGCCCAAAAGTACCCTGATCGCAACCATCCTGATACGAGAGATTTTGAAAGGCTTTTACAAAATTTCGAGCCACAGGTAACACTGCCTATCCAAAACCTAATAAAAGTAAACCGGTAACTGGCAATGAAGATAGTGAGTATTTAGTATTAGGATCTATCGCTGAAAATTCCCACACTAGTACTAGAGTAATTGCTAGACAAACAGATTTAAGTAGATGAAGTGTGAGAAGAGTTCTCAAAAACACAAATTTCATGCTTATCACATAGAAATTCATCAAAATTTGTATCGCAATGACTTTCCACAACGAATAGATTTCTGTTTGTGGGCAATTAAAAAATAGGGATCAACAAGATTTTTAAATTTCTTTTTTTATTGATGAATCAACATTTCACAACAACGGTTTGGTAAATAGACATAATTTCACTATTATGATACCGAGAATAGGCATGCTTTTAATACTGTTGACCGCCAAAATCGTTGGAGCATAAACGTAGGGCAGGAATTATTGGATATCAGGTAATTGGACCATAGTTTTTCAATGGTCATTTAAATGGTAGAAAATTTTTGAGATTTTTAAAGCGAGACTTTTGGACACTTCTCGAAAACGTTCCGTTGAACATTAGAGGGAATATGTGGCTACAATTAGATGGGGCACCGGCACACTTTGATCGTATAGTTAGAAATTATTTAACTAGGAAATTTTTTAATAAATGGATTGGAAGGAACGGACCATGTCATTGGCCACCAATATCGCCTTGTCTTACTCCAATGGATTACTTATTATGGGGGTATATTAAAAATATTGTTTACAATATTCCTGCTACTACTGCAGACAATATGAAAGAGAGAATTAGAAATGCGGTGGATACAATTACTCCAGATGTGTTAAGAAAAGTCAGACAAGCTTTGGAAGAAAGAATAAGACTATGCATTCAAGAAGACGGTCATCAGTTTGAACATTTACTGTAGTGACAAATCCAGCAGTAGGCTCTCGGTGCATAATGTAAAACGGTCTTTTTCAAGACCAGCAACCGTATAACCTTGATAACCTTAATAAACCGAAAACCGTTTAACACATTTGTAACCTTTGTAAATCACAGAATTCTAACTGATCGACATGAGTTAATGGCGTAATTTCTAAACATGTAACAAATACACTAATTTCTCGAAAAGCATTGAAGTTAGGTATAGGGAACCCTAATACAGTTCGAACTATTGTCAAAAGACTATTCCATTCCGATAAAAATTTCTTGGGCGTTGTATTTAAAATAACAAAGATATTTAACTTTTACGTTTGTTAACTTTACGCGTTATTCTTTGCATTTTATAAATTATGATTTGAAACAATAAACAACAGAATACGTACTTCCAAATATCCTTATTACGATGACCTAGATTAGATTGTCTCATATTTTCTGAATCGAAAAATACTTGAATTTTTGACAACGCTACATTTTCAAAAATGTTAAATACTTCGGAAACTTAAGGTTTAGGTATAGTACTCTAATGAAAGTCTACCTTATTTTTCACCTTATTTCAAAACAAAATTAAAAAGGAGGGTATTCCATTTAAAATAATATAACTTTGATAAGTAACAAGTTTGTAGATCACCCTGTATAAATCAAACTAATTTTAGATTGTAGTCCTAGAAGGCTTACATATTCTCGCCAAAACATATTTTGAAACAATTCAGTCGTTTGGGTGCTAGAGACCGACGCGTTGGTGGTGGCCACCCTGTATATATATATATATATATATATATATATATATATATATATATATATATATATATATATATATATATATATATATATATATATAACACACAGGGTTGCTCATTAGTGCGTCAAAGTGAATTTGCGGCTAAACTGTACACAATAGAAAAAAATGTTTTGATACAAAAGTTGCTTGAATTCAAGCACGGTATACATTACCTAAAAATATTTTCGCTTATACAGAGTGTTACATAACAGCGCTACCTAACCTAACTTTTGTATTTTATTTTTACTGCGGACTTTGTTTTTCTCTAAAAACAATCACTTCTCATAAACATGTCATATAGCCAAACTTAACCGTTTTTGAAATATTTGTACTTTTAGACAAAGATTATCATTTTTCGTCGTAATTCAAAAATTTATTTAGAGGTTACTACCAAATCTATGAATTTGTAGCGCCGCATGTAAATGTAAAAAATGTTAAAAATATATATAAGCCGTACCCGTCGCGTGTTGCTGCGATATCTCAATTTTATGATACACGTGTCTCATAATTTCAATTGTAATTATGAGATCAATTTTAATTGTGTACCAATTTTGGAATCAATTTACCCATAGAATGAAAAGTTTCACAAGAAAATTCAACCCCCTATTTCACCATCTTAGGGGTGGAATTTCGGAAAACCCTTTCTTAGTGGATATTTACACTTCACAAAGAACATACCCTCCAAATTTCATGTCTCGAAGATCCGCAGTTTAGGCTGTTCGTTGATATATCAGTCAGTCAGGACTTTGAATGTTATATATACAGAGATAGATATACAGTGACTGGCAACAGGTTAGATACAAATGAAAAAAGTTGTTATTGTTCATTTCTCAGAAAATTTTATTCTTGATAAAAGTGCCTTCTCGATCGCAAACCTAAAATGGACTTGTAAAAATTTGAATATCTCGTTTCTATACGAGGGAGATTCGAAAATGTGAATACGGCTCAAGAGTAAAGTACCATTACTTTTCAAAGTACACAAAAATGTCATTTTAAAGAGTTCTTTAGAATTGAAAAAATGTGTCAAATTACTATCGGTTTTTATCTTCAAAGGAAAATTTATCTCTTTTGAAGCTTGCAATCCAATTTTTCATGGTCGCATACGCAAGAAATTGATCGCCAAGGGTATTAGGCATATCTTCTTAAATCTGTTTACCTCTTAATCCCTTGAAATACAGGTACGTGATGATGGCTCGATACCCCAATTTTTCAATTTTCACAATTTCGATTGACATACTTTTTTTCAAATTTTATTGCGCAACTCTGGTTTGACTTTTTGACGTGAAACTTTAGACTGACACTTCTATTAAGCTATTCTTCGTTGTAACGCAATGTTTTCTTTATCAACGGAACCGGTCTAGGTTAGCTAGATATCAATACATCCTCGTATATATAAGTTATAAAAAATACATATTGGATTACTGAATGGCTCAGCGGTAAAGGTGTCAGACTTGTAAGTGAAAGGTACCAAAATCCGAATCTGAGAGTTGTCAAGTGCTTGGGAAAAAATCATAACATATGAATTCGACTCAAGTGCGAAACAGTCCTTCTCAGGACTAAGCCTGATGACGGAATCAGACTTCGCTTCCCAAACGTCGCGCTATAAAACGTCTTCAGACCAAATTTGATAAATGGAGCAGTTTTAGGGGCATTTTTATAGTAGTTTTAGGAAACCATTTTTAGTCCGTAATTAAAGAGATTAAACGGAGATTGTTCCTGTATCTGGAAAATAACAATTGCCTTTCTAATAATTTTTCCTCAGGGCAATGAAAGGGACTGCGCCTTCCAAATCATCTCGAATTGAAATTATTGTTGATCTACTCCACCGTATTTTTTCCACTATGTGGAGGTGCACCGTCTTGCTGATACCTCATCCTATTTTGCAGACCAATAGGAATATACAAATCTTGCAACTTGTTTTCTAAAAATGCTATGTCTGTGGAAATTCCTCTAGTGGTGGTCGTTGGATCATCAAGTACTGCATCAATAATGGAAAATTCTTGTGCAACAGTGTGCTGTTGAGATGGATCTCTACTACGACGTTCATTAATTTCAAATTTATGAAGCTCCAAATGTCCGCAAGTTCTTCGTTACTAAACTGTATTTTAAAAGAAACACTAACACAGTTATTCAACGTTATACAAAAATAATTGCTTGATGACAAGCTGTCAAATAATAAACAAACCGTTATTTTCGTAGCTGCCTTGTTTTACATTTTTTTAATGCCTCTTAAACGAAGCCCGATATGAAACATGTTTAGAACATGATATTTTATTTTGGCTGTTCAGTTAGGAAGTACCCTGTATATTATACAGAATAACCTATATGAAATTTCAGGTCTTGGATTACAGCTATAAATTGTTTTTTCGATATTATTCATGGCTCTCCAATGCGTACATTTTGGCTATTAAAAATAGGTATTTCGAGGAGACGATAAACAAAGGAACATAGGATGAGTAGGATGGTGCCGATGTATGTCGTCAGCTATTTTAGATAAGGAAAACATAACTTCTGTAACCTAACATAATTAGATTATGTAAAAAAAAACTACAATAACCTTACAAAAAATAAAACTACTGTAACCTAACATCATTAGATTAGATAAACAAAACTACAATAAGATTACAAAAGTAGATTATATAAACAAAACTACTGTAACCTAAGAGAAAAAAAAGTGCATGAGCCGGGAATCGAACCCGCACTAAAAGCGTAGAAGACGATTCCTACCGCTACTACACCACCAACGTTTTAGCAGTTTGACATTGAAAGTGATATTTAAACCATTATGAAATACCTGTTTATATGAGCTATGATGACGTCACACATCGGCACCATCCTCATCCTATATTCCTTTGTTTACCGTCTCATGTATTTCGCGTAACTTCAGAAGGATTAAAATGCAAGGCGAAATTTCTTGTGGCTGACCCGATGGCCCTAAAATGCTATGTTGTAATAACATATACCCTCGTTGATATTGAAATAAAAACGGCAAGTTTTCAGAAGGTAAAAATCAAATATTTCTATTAGTTCAAAAGTTATGGAAACCACACTGCGCTGCGTTACTTTTCTTGTGAATAACAGTTGGTTATGTTTACATACGATTCTAGAAATTGCCTAGCTGTATCTGATATAAGATATATTGCCATTTAATACTTTTTCTTTTATTGAGTTAGTAAAACTTGCATGACTAACTAGAACCTTTAAACAACAACTAACTAGAACCTCTTAAAAGACAGTATTCAATAGTATCGAAACATGGTCGAACATAACAATCACTAATGCTGATGATTTTCTTCTTTTTGAAGCTGAACTCAAATGAATACATTCTTCAAATAAAGTACAATTAGGATAAGTTCAAGTGTATAAAAATGGTGATAGTCTGCAGGTATTAACAAAATGTTGGTAACTCGATGGTACATATTGAATTATGCAAACGTAATTGTTCGGAAAGATTTGTCTAAGTATATCAGTTCACAGGTTAGTGGGGTTTAGTTTGTATCGAATGTTGCCTTCCGGAAAATACTGTTGTCCACCAACGTCAGTCACATACTGACCTCCAGTTTTAGATTCAGATCGAATACTGGTATAAATTGTTCAGTCATATTTATAGAAATCTTGATATGTTAATGTAACGACATTATATGGCAATAGTTTTTCTCTGGCTGATCTAATGAAGTGTATATAGTCTCGTCTCGTTTTCGTCGTAATTTCCTTTCTATTGTTCCGTGAATGGCACACTTCCAAGTATTTTTCCTCCATCGTTATATCTTCCTCTCTGGATTTCACCAAAACGGAACGTGATCATGACCTAAGCGAAAATATCACTTTCAATATCTCCATAACAAGCAGAAGATATCTGTATCGTCCTAATTGTAGAATGTCAAGTTTAGCTTGGGCTGCCTGTAAACGCGGACGTAACAAAACCGCTTGGTGGTCCAAGCTATAAACGCAGATCCTTTCATCACCAAAGAAGGTTACATATTCTGTGTCTATATTATTTTCCTCACGTGCTTGATAAAGGCTGTTATCTAAATTTCCTTTTTTTGAGCATCATACATGAACATAACCTTTCACCTTCTCGTTAACAAGTTTCAAGGAATACGACGTATAAATGTTCCATGTTAATTCCAAATAGGGTTTTCGATTTGAGGATCTGCAATAATGTGACTGTACCTTCGGCAAATTTTCTGGAAACTCACGAGCAATCCTCTGAATAGTATTCCTTTCCAAAACAGTGAGAGAGGTAGCCCGAGAGGGTATCAGAGTGTAACTCAGCTGCGCTGTAACCATTGCAGTACCGATAATACAAAGAAATAACTGAAACGATTCTTCTATGTTCAAGGGATTGTATGTCAAAAGTTAAGGACAGGTCATTTATAAGTCTAACCGCCCTTTATTGAATACGAACTGCTTTAATAGCTGACATATGATGGCCAACCCATGATAAATTTGAAGACAGTCATTCTTAGCATAGTAATAGATGCTGAAAACTTAAGAGACATTCATACTTACAACAGGAAATGATCGATTGCTTTAGCGGACAGTAGCCAACACTAACTTTTATTAGCATTAAATTTAACTAGATTATTACTTTCCCTTTCAAGGAAACTTTGAATGTGTTTATTGATTAAAATTACCATTTCAGATTTACTGTCTTGATCTGAGATACAACGTGGATTACCATTATGAGTAGACTGAGACTAACTACAATAAAGAGTGTTGTCGTCAGCAAAGAAATGTACCGGGTTAGTTGTTGAAGAAATAAGATCATTTAGGTATAGCAGAAAAAGTGTTGGCGCCATAATTGATTCCTGTGACACGTCCGCGTTAATGTAAAGTTCTTTTAAAAAGGACAACTGCGACAAGTATTTGTCTTTTATCAAGGGAACTAGAAACCTAACTGATGAACGCATCATTTAACCCAAACAAGGTGAGTTTGATAAGTACTTACGGCAAGCTTGGTCAAATGCTTTTGTAAAACGACTACGACTGTTTCACCGTATTGTTCCAAACTTCCAAACAGATCACCTGTTGATCGATTCTGCCTAAAACCATATTGGTGGTCATTAAGAAGTTTTTTATTCTCAAGGAAAGAGAGTAGTTGCTGATTGATGACTTTTTCCATGATTTTAAATAAAATGGAAGTGGAGGTAATTGTTCGGTAGTTGGAAGGATCGGTCTTCTTGGCTTTACTGGTAATAGGTTGAACATTTGCTAACTTCCAATACAATACTAGGGATACCGTCTGGACTAATCTCCCTATTGAGATCAATGATGATCGATTCTAGGAGATCGTACCGAAAATGAATTGGTTTCATAGTGTATGGAGAGGTGGCTAGACGCACATCTGCAGAATCATCGAAACACGAGTTTGGTGCAAGTAAATCTACTAAAATTTTAGCCTTGTCTACAGAATAAGCACCAGATTCGTCAAAGGATGTCATAAGGCCAAAATGTATGACTGCCCACAGGAAATGTAGCTAGTTCAGTGCATTTTGTTGTTCAAACAACTTTTTGGGCCGGTAGTAACACTTTTGCGGGTATATCTATCACCAACGTATTTTGCATGACTCTCGGCGATTTTATTGATTTCAATGTAGGTCAAAATTTATTTTTCAAATATATTTCATAGCAACAAGCCTTAATGACTCAGGGTTGGCTTGATAATGACTCATATGATTTTGTTTTTTGCGAATGTATAACTCCATGCCCATGAAGATGACTTTAGATACTAAACAATGTCCGAAGATGACGACAATTTAAAACAATGGTCACGCCATGGAAAATTTGCAAAGAAATCCCGTAGCTGACTTAAAACAACGCAAGGTTCTATCAGTGTTGTGAACAACAGAGTAATTAGGGACAGTAAAAGTTATTTCTATTAAAGAATGGTTACATATACCTCAATGTTTGTTTATACTTGCTTGAAGTATCCTTTTTGAATCGTACGTGCTCATCGCTATGTAATCTACTATTTTCATTCTCTTGTATTTTCCAATGGGAACAATTATCTTGCCTTTTGCTTTTTCTCTTATTCATTCGGCCGTCGCATTGTTCAAATTTATTTCGTCTTTGTCTGTGTTCTGTTCTTCTAAGGATACATGATTAGCCACAGTGATGCTCTTTATTTAGATTGATTTTCAGTGGATTCTTGGAAAGTTTGAATCGCTTGTACCACCTGTAATTTAGTAATGGATTCTTTCTCTATCATTTATTTACTGTATGGGATTTGTTCACTAGATTGTCTTCTTAATATTCTTATATGCTTTATATAAGCCGCCCATGTGAAGGTACCGGATCAAGAATTTGGCTTTTTTGTGTTATAGTTGTGGGCTCTTCATGATATGGCAGTCGGATACTTTTGTATTCGTTGGTATAAGTGCTATTTGACCTTTTTCTACCATATTAACTATCGGCCTGCAACTGCTACCCATTATCCACCAAGAAGTGTAGTAACAAAAATGCATTGGATGTATGTACAAGTAACCTATAAAAATACCTAACGCAAATCTATAAAAATTATTATGCTGCAAAATGTAATTATAATGTCGTATGTCACTTATACCGACAGCGTTGTACATACGACCGATTGATAAAAGGCTAGAAAGTGTATTTTTACCAAAATTTAATAGTATTTTTTGAAAGTATGAAAGTTCTAGAACGGGATTGAAATATCCATTTGACTAATGTTGTGACATTGACTGTATTTAATAGACACGCCTTCATATCTTTCCGTTGGCTGTACACATGGGATCTCGTGCAGATATGTGAAACCGCTTTACGTGGTTAATTTGGCACTATTATCCCAATTTGGTATTTTGTTGACGTACGATCTATTGCAGTACCATCAGCGATACACTGATTATTTACGTATTTCGCGTAACTTTGGAACATATTCACAGATAAAGTACATGTGAGAAATTTTATCCTCTGCACTTGTTCTACGAACGTCGGTAATTCTGCTCATCCCTCTAACCTCCAGCGATAGCGATGACATGGTCCACGTATCGAGTCATCATACTCCCGCTCCTACCAAACTCGCGTCAACTAGTCCTACATTTTGCTCTGGTCGGTAAATTTGTCCAGTTAGGATACATTCAACAATTTCTGTTCCACGTCCATTACATATCTAAATGTTAGGCTTCGGGTTACATGGTTGACGTATATCGTTTATCATGCTCCTGTGATTTCGTAAGTTACCAACCTTTTACTCGTCGTCAACCGCATCTTTGAACATTTAGGAAACATTCCTCTTGGTACACTCGTCCATATGTATGATAAAACGTCCAGTACTCTTTCTGCGTCTTACTTTCGACTTTCTTGACAATGTTTCGTTTTAACGCCCTTTCCATCTCTGCCGTGGTGA
This sequence comes from Vesta saturnalis, assembly GCA_036346205.1. NCBI lineage: Eukaryota > Metazoa > Arthropoda > Insecta > Coleoptera > Lampyridae > Vesta > Vesta saturnalis. Next base: position 842,834 of record JARFJB010002126.1, read on the forward strand.
TTTCACTGTTCTACATCTGCCAATGTTACATCACAGTTAAGTACTTTTAAGATTATTTTTATTCTCCCGTCATACAATAAACGTAATTATATTTTTAATTAAGCAGTTATTATGCGTAAACTCACAAGATTATAATTTCATAAATATGTTCAGTATAATTAACAATATGTATAATATTAATTTATTTGACAAACTTCGCGTTAAAACCATTAAGTGGATGAATAAACTCTAAAAATGCTTTGAAGCGTTAGTATAAACAATTAAATTACAAATGAGTTTTTGAAAATTTATTTTTCATAAATGTTAACTCTCGGATAAAAAGTTTAGATTAAACAACAGAATATAGATTGATACGGTTATGCAAAATAAAGTGTTCTCCCAAGGGCAAACTTTTTTTATTTCTCGTACACTTATTATTTCACATTAATTTCAAAAGTAAATTTATATTTGCAAATACAGGGAAACTTGAATTAGGTTTACTACATTTAATTGAAATTTGAATTAGTATATACGCATTTATCATAAATATGTGTTTACAGTAGAATTATTAACAAGATTGTACATTGTTTACAATCAACTGTAAACTAACAGGCGAAAATGTTTTAGAACAAACTATTTAATCCGAGAATTCATAACCTAAATTTATTACTCTTTTAGATATCGGAGACACAAACTCATAAATTAGAGGATAATACACTTTCAGTGCAATTTTTTCTGCATTCCGTATATATTTATTTGTAACTAGCTTACCCGTCACGCGTTGCTGCTTTGTGAGAGTGCACTCAACAACTTCCCAAAGTTTCATGGCGATCGGATGAATTGTGTAGTAGTAATGCATAAAGCACAACATACAGAGAGACATACATTTATTTACATTGCAACCTTTAAAAAATCGTATTGTACAACAAATCTAATGTGAGAATTAAACCAAAAAGTACAGCTTTGCAAAACATTCTTTAGAAAGAAATGACTTATTAGATTACAAAAAGACTACAACTTTAGACATAGAAAAAAATTTTACTAAACGATTACTTTTGAAAAATGATGTATATAAAAATTAACAGTGATAAAGTATGTAATAGTAAAACCGATTTGGGAAAGTTACCTCAATTATATTTTAGAAAATTTGTAGTTGGTGTATAGTAATGTGTAACGTTTTTGACATTTATATTGTGTCGTTAATTAGTTCTTTGTAAAAAGTTTATGTGATTTTTTTGTTGTAATTTGCACTGAAGAATATCAAACATATGATCGAAATATCCGCAAGTTTAAAAGTGGTGTTCTAATGTTTGATGGGAGTACCATAAAATAAGCATTATTATACAATTTGTAAACATCAAATCATTTTCTATATATATATATATATATATATATATATATATATATATATATATATATATATATATATATATATATATATATATATATACATACATACATACATACATACATACATACATACATACATACATACATACATACATACATACATACATACATACATACATACATACATACATACATACATACATACATACATACATACATACAAGAGACAAAATTAAATTTAATTCATTAAGATAGAGTTTAACATAATCAATGGAAAGGTATTACATACAACAAGATAATATTCATTGATCTAAATAACAAAAAATAATAATAATCCTATGGTCTACAATCAACTGAGGTTATCCAATACAGATTTTGAAGTTGTATTCAAAAATGTCAACAAGGTTTGATGTACAGTTATAGTTATAACACATAATATACATAGTTGAGCAGTGGGTAACTTTTGTTTTCCATATTGGTAGATGGAATGCATGTTTATGTCTGGATGTAGAGCGTGCTGTCCAGATTATTGCTTCATATTCTAATTTTGTCCTAGTTAATTCTGGAGATGTTAGAAAAAGATGAGCAGATGCGTACTATAAAAACCAGCACTTTAAAAGCAGTCTTCACTATTTCGTTTATGTGAAATGGAAGTCAACATATTGTCGCACGTTATGCCTAAATCTTTGACCATAGTATACCTGTTCAATGCATTAGTTGCTATTGAATAATCAAAGTGAATTGGTTTCAGTGTGCGTGAAAATAACACAACTTTGCATTTAGAAATATTTAAATCTAGTTTATTTTTGTTACACCAGTTATAAATATCGTTTAAATCATTTTGAAGAGATTCACAATACCCTATACTGTTTATTTTATCAAATATCTTCATATCATCAGCGCATAACAATTTTTGATCTGGTATTGTTGCGGGCAAGTCGTTTATAAATATTAATAAGAGAAAAATGTCTAAATTTGACCGCCGTGGCACTACAGATGTTGGAATAAATAGCTTACTGTCGGTTAGTACAATATGATTTAATCAGCTGCAACAAAGAAGAGCTAAAACCATAAGAAGTCAACTTACTTAATATTATATGGTGATCATGATCAATTTGATCGAAGGCTTTGTGAAAGTCCGTATTGGTATTGTACATCTAGAATCTCCGGACAATAATGTAGAAAACAAACTAAATTTGATATAGTTGATCTTTTTGCTACGATGCATGTTTAAAAAATCTTATAATTGTGAGTCAAATTGATTAGCTAGTTTATCGTGCAATACAATTTTATACACTTTTGGAAAATTACAAAGGATCGAAATTGGCCGATAATTCTGTACATCAGAAGCTGAACCTGATTTTAGAGCGGGCCACACTCTTGCAGTTTTCCAAACTGTGGGAAAAACATTTTTTTTTCAAAAATAAGTTAAATAAGATTTCTAAAGGATACCAGAATATACGAGCACAATCTTTGATTACATAAGATGGTATTTTGTCGGTACATGGTAGCTATTGTATCTTCTTCGGTAATATTTTCCTGATTTTGACGTTATTGAATTGTGGCAATTGCCATTTAGGAGTGATAAGTATGTCACATGGCCGTGTTTTTGTCGAAATTTGCCGTTTTGGTCGAAATTGGTACCGTACAACTGAGCATAATTCCTGTAATTAAATTTGATAACGCATAAATTTGGAGGAAAGCTCTGGAGCAAAACTTCCTTTTCACATATTCTGAAAGTATTTGAAAGCATTACAAAAATTAATCGCATTTAAAAGTCTTGTATTTAGAAAACGAAATAAAGCTTTTGGCCTAATTGACAGGTTTGAATGGGAAGTGTAAAATTTAGATATGATTCACATGTTGTTATCGATCGATCGTGAAATCCCTTTACTAGCTTGTTGAGAGTTATTAGTTCGTGTAAATAATAACTAGTCGTAATTTGTGAGTTTTGATGATAACTAAACTAAAGTAAGATAGGAAATATCGTATAAATTTTTCAAGGTCAGAAAGTTGAAACGCAATTTGTTGTTTAGTAAAGTGTAAGAATGGTGAGATATCGCTGGAATTTGGCGCCGGGAATATTTTCACTTATAGTTTACCGTTTCAAATTTGTTGAATTAGTCATAGCAGACAGAGGAATAATTTATATGGGCTACAATGTAAACTAAAGTTAAAAAAACAAATTACGTGAGATTATTTCGTTGGACACGGGGAAAGCTGTCGATGCAGTTTTCAGAACGGGCGAATTTCCGTCGAACATCCCCGAAAGTTGACTAACACTTTCCCGCGCTTGAAAAATTTAAGCGACTCTTTTTTATGATAGACTAGTTAATATTTAATTAATGGTAGGGATATAAAAAACCAATGTGGCGTATAATGAATAATTATAAGTAGTCACTTGTAGTTCAGATGCTTAGGCGTATGCACGCTATTGGGTGTCAGATAGGGAAACCCCGCAAAAGAACGTTTTCCTTCACTCCTGGTGATAGAACTTTTGTTGAAAAAGGGGGCAGCTTTCTCCTCGATTAATCCCCGCAAAGATCTTTTAATTTTTTTACCCATCTCGAGTTTAAATTATTGTAACGACTTAGTTGATCCAAGGAAGTGTAATGTGTTATAACTAGTGCATTCATATTCTTCTGTAGTAGCCATCGCTTTTATGAGAAAGAAATCAACGTTCTTTCCTGGTGCCCCACATTATAATAATAATGTTTATTGTACATAAATTAAATAAATCCTATAAACGATATATATGAGTTCAGCTAGAAGCTGTTCTTCCACTCTACCTTAATAGCAAAGCAATTACAGTAAGACAGTATAATATTATAACAGTACAAAAGATATAATCAAGGCACTTAAACTGTTTAATTTAGGTTTCTAATAATAAGATTTCATCCTGTTTTTTACACTATGCCAATTACCATGTAATAAATGGATATATTTATTTAACATGGATGGAGCTATATATAAAAATGAACATTCAAATTTAGATGTTTGGTCTGCCGGTATATTATATTTATCCTTACGTCTAGTGTTTAGAGAGTGTACTTGAGATATCATTTTCAATGTATTATAAAGATATTCTGGTTTATAATTATGTGACATAAATGTAATATACTGTACACAAAATGATTCTTCTACCTTTAAAATGCCTTTTTTATAATAGTAAGGTGTGATATGCACTCTGTGATCTAAATTAAAGCAGAATCGAAAACAGCGATTTTGCAGTAACTGAGTCTTTTCTTTTTAAATCGTTATTAAGAAAATTATAATGGCTTAAAATTATGCTATTCGCCAGAGACCACTTAACCCAAGGGGTCAGTAACTTTTTGAAATAATAAATGTGTCTAAATTTTGCATATGATAGTTGTAGCATGTGTTTCACAGTTTAAACGGCTATCTAACCACATGCCTAAGTTTTTTGCGCACTCAGAAAAAACGATAACAGTATTATCTAATGCAAGATCCACAGTTAGCTGTTCACGCGCACAATCACAACAAATACGGGATCCAATACCCATAGCAATTGTTTTAGATGGGTTGATGATTAATCCAGTCGTTTTTGACAATTGATGTTAGTTCGAATGTGAATATCGTAAAAAGCAAGGGTCCAAGTATACTTCCTTTCGGTACACCTCTGTGTTCTATTAGACAAGTAATTCCTAATCCAACTGATCGCAGAATTCGAAAGACCGTAGTAATGGAGCTTCCCGAGTAACAGTTCATGGTTGATTAAGTCTAAAGCTTTGCTAAAGTCTAACATTACAAAAATTGTAATTTCTGATTTGTCCATTGCTTCTGTCATTTCGCTAGTTATTTTAAGAATAGCAGTGTTCGTACTATACATTGGCCTAAATCCTGATTGAACTGGCGGTAGAACATATTTTTCAGCGTAATCACGTAATTGCTGATAGACCTCCTTCTCGAGGATTTTTGACATCGTTGGTAAGATACTTAACGGGCCAAGTTGAGAGAAACTACTTGGGTTTGACACTGTAGGAATGGGTGTTTTAATAGATTCTTTCAAAAAACATGGGAACAGTCAACTAAGTAAGAGAATAATTTATTACATGTGTTAGGGCAAGTACACAGGTTTTAAATTTATAGTTTCAATTCCCGAGGCATCTGACTTTACTCTTTTAATAATATTAAAGATATCAACCTCCGTTATTGTTGCAAAAGTGAATTCATACGTTAAGCCTTCTTTAGTGTTGTTATTATAAAAACTGAAAATATCAGAATCTGGTGTATTTTTAGAATCGATGAAGTATTTGTTCAGAGCAGCCGAATCACAAAAATCCGGCGGGATACTTCTGTTATTAGAGTTGCAGATATTAAATTTATTAAGATTCTGCCATAATTTCTTTGGATTACGTTTATGCTTATTCATTTCGGATTGAATATAGGCTGACCTCCCTTTACGAATTGCAGCTGTAAGAAAGTTTCTTAAATCCCGATACCATTCGAAATCCTTTTTTGTCTTATTTTTAAATATTTTTTATAAGCTTTCTTTTTTAGATGAGCAACTTCTACAATTGTTGGTGTTGTATAAGGTTGTCGGCGCTGTTTCTTTAAGATTGTAGTTTTGGTAGGATCGTACATGTTAAACAAAAATAATATTGTGTTATTAGGTCACAGCTCGCCGGTAACAATTAACTTGCCGTAGATAACTAAATTTTTGTATCACGTTAACGACTAATATTAAGAATTAAGCAGATCTGCTGAGTTTGTAAATACATAGCCTATAATATATCGTACAACCAAGTTGGATGAAAATAGACTGCAATTTGCGTATTAAATCGACGCACCACGAGGGAGTTTCGAGCGTAGCTATCACACTCATTACCTTACTATCGCCACCACGGAAGTCAACCACTTCCTTTAGGTGTATAGTATAACATAAGGAGGGGGGGGGGGCTGAACGAGACTTAAGATAAACCTTATGGTACATTTACTGTTCTGTTGCTTTTCATGACCGACCAACGTCAATAAAATTTCTGTTTTTTATGCATTATTTGTTTTGTATGTACATAAGATTGAATACAATTCCTGGTTGATCAATTTTGATTATTTTAGTGTAGAATTTTATGGCAAACGCATTCAATCTTCCGAAATTACAACTTCGTTTTTAGTGTTTTTTTGTGTATAAAGGCTTTAGTGACAAATATGTCAAAAATTTTATGAACAAAACTTATATGCTTAACCCTTTGTTCTGTTGAATTGGGAACAAAAATTTTACAAGAATTTTTAGAAAAAGCCGCAGTGGCGACTAGCTAGGTCCATTGCCGAATAAGAAACTTATCGAGTTGATCTGATTAAGGGTGATTACACTGTATTTTTTGTGGTAATTTGACGGCGGTGTTATCATAATATATTTTTTGGTCTATGGACTTGTTTTTTTAATTAGATGTGAACCCAGATGTTGTACGAAATCTGAGTTTCGTTTGCGCTGCATTATTTTAATGGGCACATAGAATTAACGTCAATGGGTTTTGGTGTTTATTTGAGAAAGTAAAGTAGTTACTTTCGACAACACTATAAGTAATTATCTATTATAACGTAGCATTTAAAGTTTAATGCGTTAATGCAGTCTTTTTTTGAATTTGAGTATATTTTATAGCGATCAGATTAATATCCTTCCATCTGGTTGTAGATTAGAGTAAAGCAAATTTCTTAGTTTTTTTGACATATGTTTCATTGAAAATCAAACATATTAAATGAAGTAACGTAACGACAATCATTGATTTATTTAGGGAATGATTGCCTTTATTTACTATTGTAGCGCGCAATTAGTTTAAATAAACGTACGAGAATGTTTGTAGCCTTTCAGGTGTAGCGGAGATCTACTGGCCCAGGCCCACCTGTGATCACGTACAGGTAAGCGAGCTATTTGAGTGTTTGGATAAGCTGTGAACTTAAGTAATTAGGCAAACAAACCTTATTGCGACTTTTCAAATATTCTGGCAACCCTTTCTGGCTTTATAACGACTCCAACCCCTATTTTGACTTATGTATGGTAAACTATCATACGGTGTGCAATACTATTTAAGTAAGAACCCCGCGTATACTACTGCGCTATATCCGTGGTCTGCACATTACCTTTACGGGCTGATGCTCTAGTGAATGGCCCGTAACACATTGACAGGAGCTAGCGGCGATATGAGTTAAAATAATACAAAATTATTGCGTTATTAGATTTATCTGTGGTTAGTATAGAAAAGACAATTTCTGAAGATATAAATGTATTCGATATTATTTCAGAATTTGCTTTAAAAAAGGCAAGGAAAAAAAGAAAAAATAAATAATAACAAAGTAACGAAATCATCTGCATATAAATTTCGTAAATATTTTAATAACGATCCGTCTAATTTAATGATTACAGGCATACCAGGTCTAATTTAAATCGATTTAATTGGGTTTATATTTCCTTTAACTTTATTGTTATCATAAAAAAATTGGATGGGAATTTAAAAAAAAAAACGTCTATTAAGCAGTTCCTGAATTCTCGACATTTTATGATAATGTAAAAATGCTTAAGTAATGTAATACGAGACGTAGACGCATCACCCGAAGGTTCTGAGTGGTACCAACTACTCCTCAGTAAAGGGAAGGACATGGACTAGTGGTTATTTATGGTAAGTTTTTATGCGTCCCATGCCATAATTCCATAATGTCAAAGAAAATATAATACTATTTAACTTTGTGTTTCACTTCGGTTTCTAAAAGTATATAGTTAATAAAATGGCGAGCGAAACCTTACTCATTTGTATATTTTTCCATTGAATACATCATTCGTAAAATATCATCTTAACAATTTTTAATATGTTGTTGTGTGGTATATCTTCACCCTCCAGTGGTTAAAAAGGCCGACCCATTGTTTGCCAATAGAAGCCGAAACTTCTTTCCACTGTTTTATTGTTCTGATATTCAATATGATTATCAGTGTTGTTTTTGAAAAACAGATAATTAGTTTCAAATACCTGAGCACAAATGTTTCTAGCAATACCCAATAAAACTCTTGCGGATCTTCAAAGCATTGCGTCCATAAAACATGGTTACTGACGTTTTAAATTCAGTATTGGTTTTCCGGTCCATTTGGCTAGGACATATTCCACACCTTTTTCTTTTTAATGGAACGCCGTCATTATTTGATGTTTAAGGAGCTTCTATCGTGACTGCGAGACAGCGAAGTTTGCGAGCGATATGGTTACAGTGTATTTGGCGTCTCATATGCGGTGCACATAGGGCCATACCCAGTTAAGTTCAAAATTGTATGAAAAATTATCATCATCCAGCGTCGGGTCCGATGGGTGGTAGAATACGTGGCGCAGTATAGTACCACAGATTTTCCTTTTTTAGAAACATAACAAACTATAGTCATATTTGGTCGAAATCCAAAGAGGGATGAATGGACTGGTCGATTTTTGTTGGCTTGAAATTAAGATGGAATGGCCCCTTAATTTTGTTTAAAGTGCCCAAATAGGTGAGATCATTTTTTCTCAATTCATTAAGTAATTCAACAGACGTATACCAATTATCCCCAGTTACATTTATGTTTGAGTTGATAATAAGTTCCAACATTAGAAGTATTTGAGTTGAATGCGAAAATTTTGTTTTGTTTGTGTTTTCCAAATCTCGACCTGAGTATACTTCTCCATTAATCATGTAATGGGTTTGAGAGTCTGCAAGTATTTGAAGTTTCAGTCCGTATTTAGCTGGTTTGCTGGGTATATACATTCTGAATGCACATGCATTTCGTCAATCGTCAATAGTGAGGTTTGATCCTGGAGAATAATTTTCCTTGCAATTTAGAACAAAATGTTCAAATATGTCCGAGATGGGTGCCAATTTTTTTAATTTTAATGCCAACAGTTCTAGGTGAAGCATCATCGAATCTTACACACGATAACAAAAATGGAAATCGTGCAAGTGACATTGTATATCGAAATGACCAGATATGAATATTCCTTGGAAATATAAAACTTCAATAAATGCTTCCACTTCTATTTTGTCTGTTGGACCAATGAAAGATGGTGAGAACCTTGATTGTGAATTGTTGCGGCTCTTGAATGTCTGGTACTTATTTCTCATTATGTCGATACGCTCATTAGTGCAGTCAATGATAATCTATAGCATTTCATCTGATATGAGGAGTTTCCACGCATCTACCGCTATAGACGGTGGATTTTAGCGAGCTTTTCCTTTCAAACCTGCTAAAACTTTCACAATATTTTTGACAGGAGTTCTACTTTTAGCGGGTGCTTTTTTTGGTGTTTTCCATAGCATTCCGCTTTTTATTCATTACTGTTGTCGTCAGAAATATTTCCTTATCTAATTCAAATAGCTTATCCGCTACTACTTCTTCAAAGTCATCTTTCATATCTTGTGTAGGGTCCTAATCTGAATCGATACATGAATAATGTTTGCTGTATATATCTTGTTCGTCAACGTCATTCTCATCGGCGTGAGATAAAAGTGCTCTACCAGCTTCCGTAGAAACTTCTACCACAGGACACTCGATTGGTACATCATTATTTTTAGCATCGTGGATATCCTTCCAGAATTCTGCATCATTGAGCATTTCTTCCAAGTCCTTATCGGATAAATCTCTATTATTGCTTTGAGCCATGGCGAACTAAAATATAGAGAAAAATATGATTTTTTTTTATTGAAACAACTTTCGGTTTCATTTCATGTAGGTTATAAGAGCTTCTGTAAATTACATAAGGAATGCAAACAATTTTGGTGTTAAAAAAAGATATTTACCTTTTTATAAAAAAATATTTGTTACACTTGTACTACAGTCGAGTCACTCTGACACAAGCACATGTATATCTCACTTCAGAACATAATCAAAGTCACGGTCCCTTCATTGTCTGAACGAGTACTGAGAATTCGTGGAATACAGTAACGCTTAACACCCTCTCACTCCATTAAGACATATCCTCACCAAAATGAAGTATGCGCTGGGCTATACAGACCCGTCGGTAGCAGTTACGGGTTAAACTAAATACGCTGGAGATTGGTATTTTACACACTTGAGTGGCTTCATAATTTCGTTGTTATTGAATGTACGTTCGCTTAGATACCTGTTAGCTTAAAAGTTAGTTCCATAATACCCTGACTAGAATGTCAAAACAAAAGCCTACCATGGAAGCAAGCTTGCATAAAAATAGTATGCTTTGTTTATTTTTTGTTATCATTTGGTTTCTTTAGGTTTAGTGCAATAAAAAGTATGATGTTACCCAGTATATAAATACATACAGCACTTCACAAAAGGCGAAACCAAAATTTAAAAAATCAATCAGGCCACGGCTGAGCCATAAATGGCTTCAACAGCAGTTTGCAATAAACAAAAGGAATTAAATTTAGATTTATGCAAAACTATGATACAATCCAACATGTCTCTAGATAAATTACAAAACTCTTCATTCCGGACATTCCTACTGTAACAGACCAATACCTGACGAACGTACAATCCTTAAAAATTACACCAACTCCTTGTAAGGTAGTTCGATTCAAACGATTTGAAAATTAATAGGGAACAATTATATTTAGTTTAGTGTAGACGAAAGTACGGACGCATGCGGAAGGTATGTAGCAAACTTAATTGTAGGAAGTCTAAGTAAGGAAACGTCCTCAAAGGGATTTTTAATTTGTTCTAAACAATTAAGTAAAACTAACAATAATTCCGTACCGACTTTTATTCAAGAAAGCTTAACTAGCTTTTTTTGCCACGTACAGTGCCGGCTAAAAAAAATTATATTAATGCTTTCGGATGCGGCGGCATACATCACAATGTCTGCATCTACGATGAAAAGTTCGTATACAAAATTTTCATTGCACATGCTTAGCACACCGACTAAATCGTTTCCCTGAAACTATAAGGTTGCAATTTCCATTACTTAACGAATTAATCCCAAATGGAAGAAGAATCTTTGTTAAAGCCTCTCTAAGAGTACGATTTTTAGAGACCAGCTGTCCATTACACCATTCCTCCCCGAACCAGTATTAACATAAGGAACGTAGTTCGATGCCACCATCTAATTTACTACGCGGATAATTAAGAAAACTTTAAAGAAGTTGTAGATGAACTTTCCACTTCTGATAGCAAGTCGATAAAAGGTGTCAAGTTGTTTGAAACAGATGGAACCAAAAAATAGTTTAGCTTTTGTGAGGTGCCACTATAGCTTTATGTGTAAAACCATAAAGTCACTAGAGGCACAAAAAAATGTAAGTTTGTACCTGTAAAAATAATTACAGATTTGAAGAACGCCATTTTGCTTGTCCTTGGAAATACTGAAAATGTCAGAATACAAATAGAAGAAGTTCTATTTAAAAATGAGGGATTTCAAAAATGACAAAGAATATTAAGAATTTTGATTGACGATACATCTGATCGTTTGAATATTAATCCAGCTTTTGCATCTACATTCAAATACGCACCCATAACAGGAGTTGACGTGGTAAGAAGCTTTTCTGTGTATAAAAATATATTAGAATTTGGAACAACATTTAATTATTAACTGTTTCTAGCAAGAATAACTTCAAACTTTCCTTCTTAGAATGAATATTAACTTTTATTTACAATGTAGAGTGCGAAAGACGCTTATATTAAATGTATATTGGTTACTTAAAGTTGTACGAGGGTAAGGTGAATAGTTCTCAGCCTGACACAGAGATGGCGCTCCAATCAGGAAAAATTTATGTTTCCTGTCTGGATGTACGTGTGACTAGTTCGTACGACAAATTTCAACTTGTTGTCTCAAGTAGTTTGTTTACACCAGTTTTTTTAGTAGGTCTTGCGTGTTTTTCATTAAAATGGATACACTAGAATATCGTGCGGTCATAAAACTCTTCGTTTTGGATGAAATGACCCCTAAGGCAATTTATCCTAAGTTGACAAAAGTTTACGGGGACTCGGCCCATGTCAACCGTTAAAAAGTGCGCAGATGAATTTAAACGTGGTCGCTAATCGGTGGAAGATGACCCACGTGAAGTACACCAGAAACCATTGAAAAAGTGCATGATATCGTGTCGAACGATAGGCGAGAAACGGTGATTGAGATAGCTGAGGCTGTGGGGATATGGGAAGAAAAGGTGCGAAACATCTTGCACAGACAATTAGGGATGCGAAAGCTATGCGCAAGATGGGTGCGGTATTTGCTGAATGCCGATCAAAATAAAATGCGCAAACGATTTTCGCAGCAATCTTTGGACCGCTTCACTAGGGATTCAACCGATTTTGTGCGGCGATTTGTCACCATGGATACATGGGTCCACCACTACACGCCAGAAACGAAACAGCAGTCCAAGCAGTGGGTGGAAGCCGGTGGTTCAGCGCCAAAGAAAGCGAAATCGATCTGCCGTAAAGGTCATGACCAGCGTTCTTTAGGATGCGAAAGGGATCATGTTAATTCATTACCTTGCAAAAGGCAGAATAATTACTGGAGAATATTACTTCAACCTTTTTTCCAGCTGGATGCTTGTAGAAGAAAAAAAGTCATTTTTCACCAGGACAACGCACTTGCACAGAAGTGTGCATTGGCGATGGGAAAACTGCGGGATTCACTATTCTTCTGATTTGGCACCCTCAAACTTCAATCTATTCCTAAAGTTGCAGAAATTTGTGTTGGGAAGCGCTTCGCATCCAATGAAGAAGTTGAGAGGGCCGTAGATGACAACCTTTCACACTCTCACTTCCGGGAAGGAATACTGATATTGGAGAAACGCTGGACCATGTGTGTTGAAGTCAAGGGAGATTACGTAGAAAAATAAAATCATTTTCTAACTAAAAGTGGCAGTCCTTCATTGTCAGGCCGAGAATTTTTCACTGAATTTTTCGAAGATGTGTCAAGGTAGTGTTTTTTCATTATTTCGTTTTTACTTATTATTATTTTTTTTTTATTAAAATAGATGCTATTTTTGACAAATGTGCTTTTCTGAGCACTTACTTTTAAATTTTTTGTGCTTAAATATTTCGTCGTTAGTAATAACATATGAGAAACTCAATTAAAAACTTTATCTTCAATTATGTGCCTCATAGTTTGTTGGCTGTCTAAGAATATCGTTTAAAAAACACAGCAGTAGAATAAAATTAAATCAACTCTATCTTTTATGAGCAAAAAATTTAATTTGAATTTATAAAGGGAACGTTGAAATATTTCAGTACCTTATACTACATACATCTGCACCTTACTTTATCAAATGTTCTTTTTATGTCAATAGATAGTCGTATAATTTAATATTGTGTTTATAGTTTAATAAAAGCAGCCTGGTATACTTTTTAAAGTTGATTGAAAAAGCTTTATTCTCTACTAAGCAATACTGAATATTCAATGTAATTCGTTTGAAAGTTCCGCTTTCCGAAGGGTATCAAATGGTATTAAACAAGCTGCTAGAGGTTTTTTTTTAAATTTTAACTCGTGCAAAGCTAAATTTCCGCCAATTTGGTAAGTAAATAGTAATTGATTTGGAGAAAACTGATATGGTTTGTAATAATATATTTTCGTATGCGGGATAAAAATGTGTGTCCATATTTTTACTTAATTTAACACAGATTGTGATATCCGGCATATTAAAGGAGAACGTCCAGGAAGCGTACACGAAAAGAATCAATAACAGTATAAAATTAAATCTGCCTTTTCACTAGATTTGCTTTTGAATAGCTAAATATTATTAATACAAATGGACATACTGAAAATCAAAAAAAAAATAGAGGAGAAATTTGAATAATTCTTTAAGCTACTTATGTTACTATCTTAATTTACTAACAACCAAACTGCATTATTAAAAAACGCATTTCAAGATTTGTTGAAAAGTATATTTTTGTTTATGTCCATACAAAAAAAATCTGTAATATCTCCAGCGCTTAGCCAAGAATTCCTTTTTGTATGTAATACTATTAGTAATTCATTTATTAGTGTTAGTATTTTGCAAGAAAGTTAAGTTGTAAAATTATATATATATATATATATATATATATATATATATATATATATATATATATATATGTATATATAATACTTATACCCATATGTGAGTTTATTGAATAAATATTATAGAAAAAAAGACTATAACTCACAAAATGTATTACAATTAATTTACTGGATGGGTTTCGGGACTACAAACTTCACATCATCAGCAGTTACTAATTATCTAAAATATGTATTACATAAAAGTTCATTGGATAATCAATTAAAATTATATAAAAAAACTTACACACATCTACAACGTCACTAAAGTTAAAATTAGCAAATTCATAAAAAATGTTTCTCTTGCCTTAATTATTAAAATCCTATTATGCAAATAAACCCGACAACTAACTACTAAATTTATAGTAAAATCCTTAAACCATTGAGTAAAAAATCATAAACTAATGCACACAACGTTAAGGTATATAATATCTTATGGAAACAATATCGCTATACTATAATAGAAACAGTTAATAACATCACCATTAGACTAGAGTAGTTCACAATCTACGAAAATAAAGTAGATTATCTGAAAAATACTTTTAATAAACTGTGGTTATCAAAATTAAGTTGAGAATTTAATGTATTATTTGTATTATTATTATTGTTTCTAAAATCTCCAGATTGATGTGTCTGAGATGTTCAAATTACATAGTTCTGAAGTTTCTAAAGGTACGCCCAGCATAAGATGCTTGAGAATCACACTTAATTTGGTAAATACCAGATTTTAATAACGGGTCTACTTTATCTTTGTTGTTAATGAGATGTTTCCCAATATTATTATAAGTTTTAAACGATATATAAGGTACAATGTTGGCCAAATGAATTAATGAATTTATAAAAAGTTACAATAGAATTTAACAATACTATTAAAAACAATATAGATCTGATTAATAAAATCAAAGAGATAGATATACTAGAGAATGGCTACTTGATTTCTTTACTAATTTATTTACCAATATACCCGTGAAGGAACTTTTACTCTTAATTAAAGATATTTTGAATGATATTAATCTCTCCGATCATCAAATTAGGGAATTCTACATGTTACATAAAGTTTGTTTAGATCAAAATATACCCTACTACATAAAATAAGGTGTATTACAAACGATTACCTTTATATCTCATTAACAACAAAGATAAAGTAGACCCGTTATTAAAATCTTTACCAAACTAAGTGTGACTGTCAAGCATCTTATGTTGGGCATACCTTTAGAAACCTCAAAACTAGGCAATCTGAACATTTCAGACACATTAAGAAAGCTCAGATATATTATTATTCACAAAACATATTTTAGATACACAGCATAATTTTGATTTATCTAAACACTTTAAAATTTTACATGTATGCGGAAAAAGATTAATTTTAAGCAATCTGGAGATTTTAGAAATATTACGTAATAATAAAAATAATACCTTAAATTCACAACTTGTTTTTGATAATGACAGTTTATTAAAAGTATTTTTCAGATAATCTACTTTATTTCCGTATATTGTGAATTATTCTAGTCTAATTGTGATATTATTAACTGGTTCTATTATAGTATAGCGATACTGTTTCCATAAGATATTATGGTTTACGGACGTTTCGCCCCCGCCGTTTATAAAATGTTGTAATGGTATAAAGTATAAATGGTGTATAAATCAATGAATAGGTGTAAAATATTCTTATAACAAATCGTTAAACTAACTGTAGATACAAACCTTTCACCAATAATTAATGCCGTTGGCTCAGTCGGTAGTTTAAAGTAGGCCGATTCAATTCTTTGATTTGCTTAATTACCACAAATTCTGCTCGATTATTTCCACTTAACATAAATATAGTAACTGCCATTTAACACTAATAGAAATGATCTCGGACGCCAAGTTATTTTTTAATTATGCTCAGAACAACTAAACCGAGGTTGTTTACAATAAAAATTCTACCAGAATGTAAAAAAATAGAAAATATGCAAACTATGTTTATTAACAGTTAATGATAGGGTTGAATAAAATATATCTTAAAAACTAGTTATAGCCTTAAATTCTAAATAATTGTTATAAATACAAAATATAATAAATCTTCTTGAGAACCCCTGGTATTATAAAAAATAAATGCGGAAATGCAAACCAAGGTGATGTAATCCTTGTATCAATGTTGCGCAATATCTCGAAATAATACTTTACGTTGTAAACCACACCCAAAATGGAATTTTCCTTCCTATAAATTCATCTTCATGAAATTGAATAATCCGTTTATTGCATTTTCTTGAGATTTCCAATAAAAAATTGCAATCATAAAATGAAAGCGTACGTAAAAATATAATTAAACGTGTAATTAAAGTAGAAAAGTAAAAGTAATAAAAGTGTAAATCAAAGTGCCTGCAAAGAGCAAATGTTTTAATTTTTAGTATTAAGAGTTAAATTATCTTACTATTAAATCAATGGCACTTTTCACAAAATTTAGGGGGAAACCCAAAAATATGGCTTCCTGCATCTAACAGTGTACCCCAAGAAGTAAGATAAAAATGGACGCCTAGAGTATCTGGTGATACAGCCGTGCGCGAAAAAATTTGCGCAAAGAACCAAGTCAACGATGACACGTTGCGCGAAAATATTGAGCAGAAAAAAAAATAATTTAAAGAAGTGGGAGTATAGACCTTTAAGAAGATATGCACTTAAGTTACACCAAAATGCAAATTAAGTTGCCTACCTTATACTTACAAATCATTAATAAATAAAATTTTTCTTATATTTGCAACTAAATGAATGAAGAACATAAATTACGGTATATTTTAATACAACTCAAAATGGGTTGTTACACGTTTCGCCCCCGACCCTTTCGCCGCCGCCGTTTTGCCCCCAGCCATTTCGCCCCCGAACCGTTTCGCCCCGGAATCTTTTCGCCACCGAAGTTTTACCTTTAGCTTTAGCCAGCTTCAGCTGTTTCCAGTTGCACCACGGAGAGGTAGCTAGTAGGATTTCTGCAACCATTTATTTATTTATATTTTTTGTTTGTTTTTTGGTGTTTGCGTTTTAATTTTAGAAATGTTTAGTAGATACATATAAACAATTTCGGACGTGCAACCGGAATCGATTCAAAATTGACAGTTGTGTGCAATCCCACGCAAATAATCAATAAGTTGACGATTTTCAAAATCTTCAACGATTCTTTTCACACGATCTGATATTGCGACATACTAGTTATTGCTTGCATTTCCTTGATTTCCAGCAATCAGTTGTACTATTTCGTAGTTATGAATACCTTGCTGCTTCGGCAAACATTCAATAAAACGAGAAATATTTGGAAATTGCTATCTACATGGTTCTTAGAATGCGCGGTGCCATCCTTCCAAGTGATTATTCGTGAGATGTTGGTCATTAAGAGTGCGCTGATAGACATTGCAAAGCTGAGTTGTAAAATTTGGAATTTGACGTCCACGACGTAGTATTTGACCAATTATGCATCTTCGAAGTAATTGGGTATGAGTACACCCTCTTCAGGAAGTCCTTCGCTTTCAACTAATTCTGAGAATACATCGCTTACGTTATCTTCAGGAATTAATGCCTAAGCGGGAATCATTCTGATCCAACGATCGAACTCATGATCATTTTCGTACCGAGCTTTGAGACCTTCAGTTTGAACTTTTCTCCAGACGGATTGCGATAAATGAAAAAAACATCCCGCCTTTACAATACCTGGAAATTCCAATTGAAATGCTTGGATGGCAGCGAGTTCGAAATCCGTCATAAGTAGAGTTGGCTGCAGTGCAAACGTTTCAATTCTTTCTTGTTATATTTGAGAGCGTACACTAGAGGTACGACAGCATTGTATTTGGTGGCGTGGATTGTGTAAACTTGTTTAAATATGGCTGGTGCGGTACTGAACGTACCATTTGCAAACCATTCTTGACTTTGGCCCACAAGATGAAGGTTGCTTCTAGTTGAAAAGATCAGCATCCTTCCTGACATAAGTTGGTCCTGCGAATCATACATCAGAAACTTGGCCATCCATCACAATTTCGCTAAACACTCGAGGATTCACCAATTCTTGAATATTTCTTGGAAGCGCAGGAGGTCCTTCATCTCGCCTGGCTCTACGGAGAGTTTTTTTCAACGAATCCCTTTTTGTCGTAATTGCAGCAACATCTGCATGAGCTTGTACCATGACGTTTGCAATAATCTGCTGTGGTCTCTCCTGTGTCGTCGTGGCACGCTCCTTTTCAGTCGCAACCAAACGAATAGCTGCTGGCCTGGCAGCTTATGGTGCGTAGCGATTTTCACATCACCATCTGTGCCGTCTGTCCATACTCCTCCCTTGCACCTTGATCGATATTCGCACACCCATATCCCATGTTGTTCATTTTTTGTTTTTTTGGAGAAAACGTAAATATGGTTTTCATAAACATGTTTTCGTTTTGATAAAACGAACTCCGTCATTTGTAGAAATAAGTATCGAACTTAGCTGAACTATAGTAGTCGCAACGGAACACACAGTAGGTTAGTAGACAATGGAATGACATGACTGGCTTTGTATAGCATTTTTTAATGTAATTTACCCCACCCACCCGTGATATCGCACTAATGGGAAATTCCTGGAGTACAATTTCTTAGAATGTGATTAGCAAAATTGCAGGTAATAGTTTTATAATTTACCTCATTAGAAATTTATGTTGAAGTATATATACACATCTTCCATATCAGTGTATATGGAGGAATTTTTCAACTAAAAATCGTGGTGCAACTGGAAACAGCTGAAACTGGCTAAAGCTAAACCGTTTCGGGGACGAAACGGTTCGCCTAGTAACAAGTGGTTTAATATAAAAAATATGAGTCAATTTATATCCATAATAATAAATGATTAAAAATCAAACTTAATAAATCCTCTCTTAGATATCGATAATGTAGTAATGATTCCAAATCTCAATGTCAAAACATTTCCTAGAAAAACTTAAAAAATTAAATATTTTGAAGATATTGAATTGTAATTCAAGTTAAGGTTTTCATACACTTTTTACATCGTTATCTTGCCATGACTTTCCGGGATTTCCTTTTGAGTCAATAAATACTGCTTGCCTACCAATTGATGGGTTGATTTCTTGTATTGTTTAAAAAAACTGTTGTAAGATGCATAAATCGATATAGGATCGATTGTATCATTTTATCTGGTTACTGTTTCTAAATGCTACCTTAAATAAGTATCTGTGACTTAAACATTTAGTAATGTGCTTTAAGCTTACTCGTGTCTATTTCTTTACTATAATAATGTAAAATTTCTGTATTTACGGCATTTACTAGTGAGTATGATGAATTAAATTATTTCTTTCAGCACACTTACTTTTCTACGTTATACAAAATTATTCCTTTACTGTAGCTAATTTCTACTTCACATATGGTTTTCTTTTATGGCGCGTACGTTTCTGCGTTATACGAAAATTATTTCTCTCTCATATCCACCTTTGTATTTCAAAAGTTTACTCGTTTTTAGTTCCGCTAGTTTAACGTATTAAAGCTTTCTGTAGTTATTTGCCATTTACAAAAATTAATTTCAATTAATACCTATAGTGCCATCTCTGAGATGTACGCAGTTCTGGTGATTGGTATACTTGACTCTGAAAAGGGATCTGTTATTTTGCTGTTTCAAAATATAGATGGAGCTATTTCTTAATAAATACACTGTATAAATAACGGTTTATTCTGTTAACAATACATAAAATTCTATTGTGGTAACAATGATGATAGAAATATTTTTCAAGTTGTAAAATTGTTTCTTGAGACGTTGGCATTCTTTTCAAAACGGTAATTGCTGTGGAATGTTTGAAATTTCTAGAAAATTTTCCTTCTTCTATTTCGTAGATATTAAGCATCATTTTTTTGGAAAATTTTCACAATATAGTATCGCTTTGTTGTATAGAAGTGATATAATCGCTATTAAGGGCGCACGTAATAGAAATAATTCACTCCATCCACACATTTTCGGTAATTTTTTTGGAAAATTTTCACAATATGGTATCGTTTTGTTGTATAGAAGTGATATAATCGCTATTAAAGGCGGATATAATAGAAATAATTCACTCCATCCACACATTTTCGGTAAGCCGTATCAGATTTCGTTAACTTCTTTCAGATTCCAAACACAAAAGAATTTCATATTACTTCTTCAAAGAAATAGATGTAACCAATTGGTTAATTGGCTAATATTCTCACTGAATAAACACTGTTCTAATCCTTTACATTCGTTTTAGCACTTAAGTTTCCTTATAACTTCACCGTTACTTCTTGATTTATTTTAAAATGAAGGTTTTTATTTTGCCGATTTTTACAGTTTGGGAAATTTGAGTGTGTACAGATGCAGTATTTTTTTCTTCACAAAAAACGTATTTACACTTTTGCTCTAAAATAATTAGGGGACCAAATAATTGAATATAAAGAAATTACCATTGAAATCGCTGTGCTGCGTGGAATACGGCACCACCACTTGGGACGAAGATATGAAGATATACATCTAAAAGCCGAGAAAACATAGCATTTTCACTTATCGAACGTTCGACGGCAATTTTACAACTGATTGGGTTATTGTTTAGCAGTGAATGACACTTTATTCGAACATTTGTAATAATTTGTTAATTTTTATGAATGTATGTACAGGGTGTTCTATTTTCGATGTAATTGAGGGGTTTTAGGTATTTCCCAAATAGATAGAGTAAAATCATGGTCGGGACCCTTGAACCGATTTTTGAAACAAATTTAATAATCTAAAGAACATTTCAATATCTCGACTCGTTTGGGAAATATAAGGTGTTTTTCGTTTTATGCCGTTTTCTTTAAAATCCCGTAACTTTTTGTTTGTGAATATTTAAAATTTTGGTAAAACATCTTTTGTGCCTTTTTTATGCGCAATTTAGTGGCGTACTCGATTTTTTCTAACTTAATTTGTTTCCGAGTTACAGACCAAAGTTGCATTTTTTAATGGTAACCATAGTTGGCTATGACTCCATTAATTAGAGATCTCTTTTAGCTTTCTGAAAATATAAGTTTCATATATTTATCTCGGTAAATAAGAAAATTATAAACGATTTTTGAAAACATCTCTTGATCAAATCACTTATGTATAGTATAGTTTCATATATTCAAAAGGAAGTATATTACTATACGCAGAACTTATTTTAAAACTAGATAAAATGTCCTCATAGTATTTTATGCCATATTAAAACTTACTGATTTAGAAAAAATAACAACATTTGTATTTTATAACAGTTTTTCTTATTTTAGGTATTGTTCAAACTGATGTCCATTATGATGTAAACAAACTTTACATCGGCGCGAAATACACTCAATTGCCTTAATGAAATGAATAGATGTATGCCTTAAATCTTCAAATGCTGCCCTGGTTGAATTGACCAATTGTTCGTATGTTTCGTGGCGAGTATGATATATTTTGATGATTTTGGCGTGCTAATGTTACAAAATTGTTATTTTTGACCAATATCGATTGTTGTTGCACTCGTAATATGACTCTCATCAGACCAAATGATATTGCGCCCAAAATTCTATTTTGTCTAATCTGTTCTAAATACCAATTACAAAAATAATTCGCCGTTCTAAGTCACCATCATTAAGGTGCTGAATTACTCTTTTTTGTACGGAGTATAATTATATTTTTTAAGATTTTTGTACTCTTGATTTAGATATGCCAACTTCTGTTTCTATTTGTCGGCAGGAGGTATTAGGATTTTCTTCAACTCTTGCTAAAACAGTTATTTCGTCGTCTTGTTGGTTCATTTTGCATAATTTTTGATCCTAGGCTTCTCAAAAGATCCATAAGTTAATAGATGTTCTTTTAATCTGGCGAATATATTCTTGCTGGGACGTCTTCGTTCAGGGAATCTTCAATAAAGTACCTTTATTATTTTGCGTTTTTATAAATACTAGCATTATTAAAGTATTAAACGCACAACCTACCTATTAAAATATGTCTCTGCAGCTTAGTCTGCATTAAAATTACACTGATAGTATATGCCAATCATATCTAACTTTTCAAAATTTTCATACTTCATATTATTGACAGCCATCACAAAAAGTTATTAACTTGAATAATGAAATATTTAAGCAAAGTTTTGAAACAATAAATCTAATCACATGTACGTTTCCACCATTTATTTATATGAAACAACTGCGTGAAATGTCAAATAACTAGCAACGAATGCGTGCAGTAAACAAAGGTTCATAGATGACTTGATCAAGAGGTATTTTCAAAAATCGTTTATAATTTTCTTATTTACCGAGATAAATATATGAAACTATATATTTTCAGAAAGCTAAAAGAAATCTCTAATTAAATGGAGTCATAGCTAACTATGGTTACCATTAAAAAAATGCAACTTTGGTCTGTAACTCGAAAACAAATTAAGTTAGAAAAAATCGAGTACGCCACTAAATTGCACATAAAAAAGGCACCACAGATGTTGATACCAAAATTTTAAATATTCACAAACAAAAAGTTACGGGATTTTAACGAAAACGGCATAAAACGAAAAACATCCTATATTTCCCAAACGAATCGAGATATTGAAACGTTCTTTAGATTATTAAATTTGTTTCAAAAATCGGTCCAAGGGTCCGACCATGATTTTACTCTATCTATTTGAGAAATACCTAAAATCCCCTATTACATCGAAAATAGGACACCCTGTACATTATGCTTGTATCTGTGTTATACATATTAAATTCTCCTTCAATTCAATTTCTTTGTTATTCTGGTTCCGGGAAATTATAGCGATAGTATCTGCCGACGTAGCATTTTATTCTCTTAAAACCCATTATTAGCTTAACCATCTTACCATTTCTACTTTTCTTGCGTCGGATATGTTTTAGCCGAAACAGAATTACATGTAAAATCAATCGACGTCCACCAACAATGATAAATAATGCAGATGTGCATGTTATTTGTTTATAATAATCGATTTTTAATAAAATGTAATTTTTATTTTGTCGATTTTACGGTTTGGGAAAACGAAAATTATAATTAATAGTATGTGCAGAAGCACTATTTTTTACCTACAAGAAACGTACTTACGCTTTTACTCTAAAATAGTTTGGGAGCTAATGATTATTGAATATACAAAATTACCATTGAAATCGATATGTGCGTCCCAAACCAGCCTGTATATATATATATATATATATATATATATATATATATATATATATATATATATATATATATATATATATATACTGTGTGGGCAATTTGCATTACATAGCCGCTAACTTCGTTAAAATCTCTTCTTAACTCTGATTAAAAACCCTCACATTAAAAAAACAAAAGAGCAGCGACATGTAGAATGATTATTTTTAAATGGAACAACCGGAATTTTATTTTATAAATTGAAACCCTATAAAATTCTAAATATGACACAATTTTAAATTTTTTTTTAAAGCGATAAATTATTCTTTTATGAACAATAATACTACAGTTGATCGAAGCAAACATGATAGCTGGGAGGGCGGAGCTAGCGCTGTCGTCTTTTTCAGAGTAAATTCAGGTTAACTAGTATTTCAGCAGTATATCTGAAATATTTGAAAATTGGTCCTTGAACCGCAACTACTTTCTGGTCAACTAAATATTACTTGTCTAATAACTAGAGACGTTGTTGATGCCAAAGGATTATCAATTACAAATGAAGCTATTAAATTTAATAAACGTTATTACAAAATAAGTATGTACACATAAAAAAAATGCATAACATGTTAGTACAAAATACGAAAATCACAAATTATGTATGTTATTACAAAATGCAAAGCAAAGGTTATAAATTTAAAATTTTATTCACTGTTCGAAACTTCTTCGTCGGAATTTGTGTCATCGTAAGAATTGTGATAATCAATTTTTCAACTTCGGAATTAATACTTTTCTTTTATTTAGGATTCATGTTTCTAACCCAAAAGACAACTTATTAAAAATAAGGTTTTAGCTAAAATATTTATACATACCTATTTTTACAAATACAACTAGCAATACTGCCTTGAAAAAAACATATTTTACTAACGAGTAACATAGAATATGAAAGAAATTAACACACACCTACAAAGAATACTGTCAGGTATAAATTTGATTTGTGAATGTACTAAAATAAACGTTTTTTTGTGGGATTGGCTAAATTTCTTACCGCAAATAATGTGAACAATTTGTTTATTACTACTGATATTGTTTTATTTTTGTTATTCGTTTTCATTTCTTAAATAAATTATTATGTTTCAATTCTGCAATGCAAGGCCTACTACTACAATTTCTTTTATTGCTTCTGTCTAACTTATTTATCACTTTAAAATAAAAATAAGAATGGTGTCATTTTCCGGGGTTTCTATGTATAAAATAAAATTCACGGTTCCGGTTAAAAAAATCGCTTTACATGTCCCTGATCTTTTGTTTTCTTTTAATGAGAGGGTTTCAATCAGAGAGTTGAAAAGGGCACAAAAAATTACTTAAAAGTACTCAAATATAAATATCTTGAAATTTACGAAGTTAGCGACTGTGTAATGCAAATTCGCTCACCCTGTATATATATATATATATATATATATATATATATATATATATATATATATATATATATATATATATATATATATATATATAATCCAGATAATTAATTCTTGGGATTACACCTCAATATAAAATATTAAAAACCTAAACATTTCCATCCATATATTTCGAATTCGGATGCATTCATCATCGTTGGATTATAAGAAAATTAAAACAAAATTATAAAACTCTACAACAATTAATAACTAACCAAAATATATGGATGCAAAGTTTAAGTTTTTAATGTTGAATATTGATGTGCAGTACTAAAAATTAATTATCTGGATTATTATTTATATTAGTTATTAATTGTTGTAGAGTTTTATAACTTGATTTTAATTTCCCTGTAATCCACTGATGATGAATTGGAAATATATATTGATGTGTAGTACCAAAAATTATCAAATTCCTTGTATGAATTGTTAAATTCCTTAGGCTGGGACTTCAATACAAACATTAAGAAATCGAATAATACAACATAAATCAGATGTGCGAGCCAAACCAAAAAGTACTGCTTTGACAGAACATATTATTCTAAACTCTAAGCGTAATTCTAAGTATAACGAGACTATAATTTTAGATGTAGAAAACAATAACAAAAAAAAAGGCTTTTATTGGAAATGTTACATTTTAAAATTAATAGTAACAATGTTTGCAATAATAAAAAAATGTGAAGTGTCTCCACTCAACATTCCCGCATACATACATATATACCATAAAAGTACTAGCGGATTTATATAATTACATAATAAACACTTTCATTTTACTCCAAAACAGAAACAAGCTTCTTAAGGATTTTCACTTTTTGTTTAATGCATATTTTAATACTGTTTTAAGAAGCACTTCCAAGTTTAAACTAATGGCTTGTATTTAAAACAAAAAAAATCAAAATACATTTCCAAGTAGATTCGAATGTCTAACGCTTCTACAAAATTTTCAATAAGAACTCAATTTTAATTGTAAATGTATATTAACATAAAATTTACAAACAATCTTTACAAAGGAAAGTAATTTTAACAAAATAAAAGAGATTTCCTTGCCGGGGGTTTCAACTTCCCTTCCTTGCATACCAGTCCGGTCACTTTACCATGTAACTATTCGATACCGTTATGTTTAACGTACGAGGGTATATTTTTAAATTATCTACCTAGCTATGAAAACGGGTTGTTAGGCGACCGAAAACAATATTAGACATTCAAAGTGACGTTGTCAAAATAGCAAGTCAATCTGTAAAGTAGTACAAATTTGTCACGGCAATTAGTGCAGTAACATGAGAGAAATGAAACTGGAGTATCGAAGTGTGATTAAGTTTTTTACAAAAGCAGGGAATGGCCCAAAAATCATTTTCGAGAGGATGACTACAGTGTATGGAAGTGATGGACCATCATATTACCAAGTTAACTTTTGGTCAAAACAGTTTCGTTGGGGGAGGGATTCAATTGAAGACGATCCAAGAACTGGCCGGCCAGTGGAAGCGTGAACGGGGAAATTGTTCGCAAGGTTGAGCAATTGGTGTTGCAAGACCACCCAACAAAGGTTTCCGTGGGTGCCAAAGAACTCAATATATCGGAAAGAACTACATTAAACATTTTGCATGAGGACTTAGGGATGACAAAAGTCCCCTAGCAAACAGGAATCGATGCAGTGAGTTCACAAAGGCTCCCCACCGCCGATGAAAGCAAAGACACAATTTTCTGGAAAAAAAGTTGATGGCAACTGTTTTCTGGGATTCTGAGGGTGTTTTGTTAGTGGAATACATGGAAAGAGGGCGTACAATAAACGCTGAATCTGATGGAAACACAATTAAGAACTTAAAACGGCTCTCTTGAAAAACGTCGGAACTCGCATCGTGAAAAGTACAGGATTACTTTGAGGACCAAACAAATGAATTTTTTTCTGAACGTATAGGACAACTGGAGACACGTTGACTAAATGTGTTAATGTAGGAGGAAGTTATGTAGAAAAATAATTTGTTTGTTTTCATATATGTTTTCCTTCATAGATAGGAAGATGACTTAAAAATCTCCCCTCGTATATTATTAGCAGATTATTAAAATGTTACAGATTTGTTACTTTAACCGCTTTTGTTCATTTTCAGTTCGATTACAATTTTTATTAATCCTGCAGTATCCCAGACTAGAAATTTTGGTTAAAAGTCTCAGTTTATATAAAATAAGTTTTTCCTTTAAATACCAGTTTTAGTGTCCTAATCATCTTGAACTTTCATATCTAGTAATTTCAAATTGATAGATCCATTCTTACGACCAGTTTGCTTGAAAAAATTTAAAAACCGTGTCGGTTAACAGATACTTCCGGTAATCCTGTATGTCCCACGGATCTACGATTTTAATATAATAGCCGTATGCCAAATTTTATAACTTCAGCTCAAACGGACTGACCGCTATCGTGTTTATATACAGACATACACACAGACACACACACACACACACACACACACACATGCGGCACACAAATGGTCAAAATGGATTCAGGGACCCCAAAACGTAAAGATCGCCATATCTTCCTTTACGAGAATATAAAGAAATTCAGATGTACCTAATAGTTATAATTTTTATTTTAGAAAATTTTAAGTTACATTGTATCAAATTTGTTATTTTACTTGTTTTTCAAATAATTGTCGAAATTGTAACTTTCCCTGAAGGTAATTTCACCGAAATTGAAATATAGGCGATTTTATATTGTATTTAATCTTTTTTTGACGTTTGAACCAACACCTTTATTATATATATATATATATATATATATATATATATATATATATATATATATATATATATATATATATATATATATTTTTTTTATGATTGTGGACCTGAACAGGCTAAATTCTAAATTAGGCCTATCGTGCTATAGCAATCAGGAACACCTAGGAGGATGGATAGAGGGATAATGAATTGCCAATAGATGCCTATGAACAGCTACCTTAAATTTTCTCATACCATAAGTGAGAGGAAAACAGGAACTAGGCAGATCATTCCAGACTTTAGAAGCCGTGTAGAAAAATGTGGATTGCGCCCGTTTGGTACGACAAGTGGAGATTTGTACTGCATACTGATGATGTTAATGAGCGAACCGAGTGTTTCTCGCAAAGATAGCCCGAGATGATATCAAAGAATATAATTCAGCAGCACAATAGCCGTTGTAATCACGATAATACAAAGAAAGAACTGAAACCTTCCTTCTATGTTCAAGGGACTGTATGTGAGAAGCTAAGGACAGGTCATTTATAAGCCTCGTCGCTCTCTTTTGAATACGATCAACAATATCGAGAGCGTATTAGGGAGCACTAACCCAGAGGTGAGAATTATATTCCAGATGAGGCCGAATTTGGGCCTTATACAGCAGAAGGAGTTGTCGGGAGGTAAAGTACTGCTTAGATCTGTACAGAAAGCCTATTTTACGAGCAGCTGTTTTGATAGCTGACAGAAGATGGTCAACCCTGAGAGATTTGAGGATGCGGTCATACCCAACAGAGTAATAGAGTCTGAAAACTTAAAACTGAGCCATTCATACTTACAACAGGAAATGATGGATCTTTTTGGCGGACATAAGGCAACACTGAGTTTTGTTAGCATTAAATTTAACTAGATTATTGCTTCCCCATTCGAGAATACGTTGAATGTCTTTGTTGATTAAATTTTCCATTTCAGCTTTAATTTCTTGATTTGACATAGAAGGTGGATTATCACTATGAGTAGACTGAGATGAACTACAGTGAAGAGTGCTATCGTCAGCAAAGCAATGGATGGGGTTAGTTTTTCAAGAAATAAAATCATTAATGAACAGCAGAAAAACTGAAGGCGCTATAACGGATCCCTGTGGTACGCCCGCGTTAATGCTAACTTCTTTTGAAAAAACCATCAACTACGACATGTATTCGTCTTTTATCAAGGAAACTAGAAACCCAGTTGATGAGCGTATCATTTAATCCAAACAAAGTGAGTTTGGCAAGTAATCACTTATGCCAAACTTGGTCAAATGCCTTTGAGATATCTAAAGCGACTACAACTGTTTCACCGGACTGCTATAGTGTATTGTTCCAAACTTGGGTCACATATGAACGACTTTGCCTAAATCCATATTGGTGGTCACTAAGGAGTTTGTTAGTTTCAAGGAACGTGAGCAGATGCTGATTGATGGCTTTTTCCATGATTTTAGACAAAATGGAAGTGATGGCAATTGGTCGGTAGTTTGAGGGATCGGTCTTATCGCCTTTTTTGGGAATAGGTTAAACATTTACTAACTTCCGTGATGAAGGGAATTCCCCAGAACACCTAGAGATCGTATAGAGCTTAGATAGGACTGGTACTAGTTCGGGGAAACATTTGTTTAAGACAATAGCTGGGATACCGTCTAGACCAGTCGCCTTATTAAGATCAAGCCTACGGATGACTGATTCCAAGAGCTTGTACTGAAAATGAATTGGTTTCATAGCGTACGAAGAAGAGTTGACTAGGGGCACATCTTTTCCACAATCATTGAGACACGAGTTTGATGCAAACAAATTCACAAAAACATTGGCTTTGTCTATAGAATCAGCAACTACCGATCCGTCAATAAACGTCAGGGGGGGAAATGAAGATGTTCCAAAGTTTTTACTAATCGCTTTAGCTAAAGACCAAAATCTACGACTGCCTAAAGGAGATGTAACTAGTTAATTGCATTTTCGTTGTTCGAACAACTTTTTAGTTTTAGTAATGACACTTTTGCAGATATTTCTAGCACCAACGTATTCTACATGACTGTCGACCGATTTATTAGATTTCCATTTAATGTAATACTTATTTTTAAAGATCAGCACAAACCTTATTGAACCAGGGTTGGGAACGTGAATGACCTATACGGTACTGTTTTTGGGAATGTATAACTCCATTCCCATGAGGATGACTTCAGATACTGAAGAGCGATGTCGAAGAAGAGGACGACTTAAAACAATATTCACGCCATGGAAAGGTTGCAAAGAAATCCCGTAAATCACTCCATCGAGCTGACTTAAAACACCACAAGGTTCTATCGGTTTTGCGAACAACAGTGGAATTAGGTACAGTAGAAATGATTTCTATTAGACAATGGTCGGAAAGACCTAAAGGCGAAAGAACGGAAGTTTTATAAACAAGAGGGTTTGATGTAAGAAAGAGATCTAGAAGATATGGAGTATGGTTAGGGTTATCAGGGATTCTTGTGGGTTCAGAAATCATTTGTGTGAGATCACATGAAATAGCAAATGTTTCTGCACTATGACCAGCAGGATTTGTAGTAGATGAAAACTGAAGCCAATTAGAGTTATGAACATTGAAATCTCCTACAATTGAGATATCGCAAGATGGAAACTGAGACAGGAGATAGTCAACTTTCATACTAAGGTAATCGAAGAAGTCTTGAAAGTTACTGTCATTAGGAGACCTATAAATGCAACAGTAGAATTTCACAAAATTAGGACCAGAATGTTTAAACCAAATCACGTCAAAATTTTTATTTTCTAAGGAAGAAACCCTCTTGCAAGCAATTCTGTCCTTGATGTAGGCACATACGCCTCCTTTATATCGAAAGTTAGAGTGAAGGTAGTATTGAGGAAATTGCAAGTCGGGTGACTCGGAGCTTTCAGAGGAGACTTGTGTTTCAGATAGAAACAAAATATCAGGTTGTAATTGTTCAAGATGTTGGTGAATAGCATTAAGATTAGACCTGATACCGCGGATGTTGCAGTAGTGAATCAGAAAGTTGATACTTTCGATGACCGAGGTCGCTTGGGCCCTGCCCTCCCGGACATCCGAATGGGGCAGGATTTTACGTCCGGAATTTATTACCCTAGAAACCACAGCCATCTTATTTTTTAATTTGGGACTTTTAATCCGATAGGAAGACAGTGAGGGCGAGAAGGAAGAATAAGGATTAGAATAGATTAAAGATGATGGAAAAGGTAACCGGCAGCCCTTACCGAGCTCATAAAATCGGAGACCCAATATTAAGGAGCCCATGGTAAGGGTGGTGGTACCTCCCGGCTGGCATGGAGTATACATGCCTACCACCTTGTATATATATATATATATATATATATATATATATATATAAGGATAATAGTTTGATTTGGTATGGTGACAAATGAATACTGGTTAAAAGTTTTTTGATCGGTACTTTACTTAGGGTTGGGAAAACGGCATTGTGTACTCCGTATATTGCTCACGCCAAATCTTGTTGCTTCCATGCCATGTTTCCAAATTTTAGGACGCAATTTAATAACAATTCTTTTTATTAAATATTTGCCCGAGCTCTTTTCGTGCTAAAGAGTATCTGTATAAGTAATAATGGCGGCTTAGTCTTTAAAGTTTGTTACGCATCATCTGGAAAGAGAATAAAGTCTACAGTAAGATTTGCTTATAAATTAAGTGGCAAATTGGTATTTTAGTTGACTAGGTGTTTTCAAAGTAGGCGAGTTCATTTCATTGGATGTTAAGAAGAAACTTATTGACTTACTTACAATGTGATGTACAGGGTGGTCCAAATTGAAAACTTTCTCATGGAAATACCCTTTATTTTAACAGATAGAAAAAAATTGGCCTAGGTACCTGGAGCTAAAACGTAATACGAAAATCAGTGGCGGAAACAGAATTCAGTTATCTCTAATTGTTGGGCTGCTAGGGGACGTTTCTCGAATTTAGTCGATTTCTTTAATGTCCCATAATTTTCTTATAATTAAACACCACCTTTTTACGTAGAACCCATCGCGGTAGTCTATATTTTGCTTGCAGACATATTCCATGGTTAACAAAAAAAAACGGCAGCATGATTAAAACGACAATTTCTTAATTATTTGAAAATTTTTATTAGGTCCAAATATTTTTAATTTGGAATAACAAACAAAAAACAACCAACTTGATAGAAAACTTATGTGAATAAAACAAACATGTATTATAAATAACATAACAAAAGTAACTTATTAATACTGATCTAAATTTGCTCAGATCAATGTTAACAGTAAAACACATGTAAAAAAAACAATGTATATTAGTGAATGTTCAAATTGTCCCCGATTTTGTTCCAAACAAATTCTATACCTTTTCCATATCCCATTTGTAGCATTTATTAATTCCAATGGTGGGATTTTGTTAAACGCAGCTATCAAGGCCTCTGATTTTACCCCATAAAAAATCAAGGTACGTTAAATCGGGACACCCAGCTGTGGTGCCCCGTCGTGATGGAAAAAGACTCTTTGTAATAAATTAATTAGTATTTATAAACGGTTCAACTTGGTCCTGTAAAATTCGTAAATAGCGCTCTGAATTCAGAGCTCCGTTTATATATATATATATATATATATATATATATATATATATATATATATATATATATATGCGGTCCAATAAATTGTTCTCGATAAATACCCACCCACCCACGCATAAAACTAAACCTCGCTTGATTCCTTTCGTCCACAGTAACATGAGGATTTTCCCGAGCCCAGGTATTCTCGTTATATCTATTGAATACACCGGCACTACTAACGGGGACCTCGTCCGTGAAAATACAATTTAAGGCAAAATTTTGATCTTCTTGTGTTTTTTCAATAACATGTTCGTCGTATAAAATCGGCAGGAAGAATATGATGGATTTTTGTGGTTCTATAGGGTTTTACTTTATTACTTTTTGTAAATGAGCATAATACTAGATCTATGTACCTAACTTCGTTTTACCATTGTGATTTATAGTTCCTAGTACTATAATTTCTTTCAGTTCATTTTTATCTTGAGCTTCCTGATTAATGTTGTAATTTGTTCTAGGTTTAGTGAAAGAACCGTAGTTTCATAGATTTTGTTGCAGCCTACCGAATATATCTCTAAACGGTTGCCGTCGTTCAGGGTATCTGTTAAATACAGATCACCTGCTGCGTCAGAGTTTCTATTACTTTCGATGTAACATTCCAGCATGTCGTACTTTGCATAGTTTTCGTATATTTCGAAAAACAAAATGAAGCAAATATTATCACAATGAAAAAGAACTTGCACAAAAGCTTATTAACAAGAATAATACTTTTGTTGCTTTAAAAACTTTTTTTCCAGAATTATACTACATTTAAATAAATATTTATAAACTAAAAGCTTTCAAAGAACAAAACAAAGAATCGTCATGATCATAGCTGTCTATTAGATATTTTTTACTATTGCCTGGAAATACCGCAGTATCCCATCTGCAAGTAATATTGAACATAAATCTAACAAGTGATACGCTTTTTTCGAAAACACCAAAATATACAGGGTGGTCCGTGTGATAATAAGGAAGTTACGGGGTATTAATGAAATCGACTAAATTCGAGAAACGCCCCTTAGCGGCCAAACGATCAGAGATTGCTGATTCTGTTTATGCCACTGATTTTCTCATTAAACTTAAGTTCGAAACACCTAGGTCCATTTTTTCTTTCTCAAAACTTAAACATACATATGTCTTTTTTCAAAAAATATGTATTTCTAAGTAATTATTTGTTCTAAAAACCAATTATGCATCTAACAAAAACATGCTACACACATTTTAATTTTATCTTATGGAGTCAATTGAGTGATATATTATCATATTCTAATAAACGATTCTGTATTCTATATTATCATATTATAATTAGTATTATTTATTTATTGTATTAAAAATTTACTACCTATTACATTATATTTTCATAAACGTGTCTATTGGTCGTTATGTTTCAAACCATATCTCATTTAAACCTTCATTATTTTAGGCATGACTACATTACTAGAATGAAAATATCCTAATTGCGCGCACACCGTTAGCTCTTCCAAAACTGTCATCTATTGTTGCTTTCGGTATCAACATATAATTTATAATTTTAGTTTGATTTTTTCGGATCACTACTATGATTTAATTTTAGGTTTGTGTGGAAGAAGAACAATATTGATTTTATTTATTTATTTTTCTCTTTTAATTTTTCTTTACCTTACCCACTGTTATTTACTTTGATTTTTATTTAGTTACATAAATATATATTTTTTTCCTTCTTTACTTATCTAAATTTTTTTTTTTACCTTTTGAATAGCACGTCTGTAGAACAATGCCACTTGAATGAAGATACCGTAGGCGACGCAAGCCCCGACGTGGTGTTCTCGAAATATTTTTAGAAATAATTTGTTAAAGAGAGGAAAACTTAGTAATACTTCTTCTAGGTATATCTTATTTCTTCTCTTGGTTTGAGAAGATTATTATTTTGTGGGTCGTGGGTTCTTGATTATCATCTGAGCGATTACATTCAACTTATCTTTAGAAAACGTTATAACGCTTGAAATTCAGCCAGAAACAGACATTTATACGAAACTCACCGTTACAGGTCTAAAATAATACTTCTCTAAGAAACTGGTGTAGATCCAAAGGAGTCGTAATCTTGATTTCTTTCAATAGTTGTGGCCCTGAAGAGGCTCAGTGTAGTCTGACATGCTAAAGCGATCAGGAATCATAAGTGAAAGAAAAACAGGAACTAGGAAAATCATTTCAGAGTTTCGAAGCCGGGTAGAGAAATGTTGATTGCGCCATTTTGGTACGACAAGTAGAGATATGTACTTCAGATTGATGATGTGAATGAGTAAAACGAGTATTTCTAGCAAGGTGACCCTAGCTGGTATTAACGAATGTAATTGATCAACACAATAACCTTTGTAATTCCGATAGTACAAACAGAGAATTGAAACGATTCTTCTAGGCTCAAAGGACTGGATATCAGAAGTTAAGGACGGGACTTTTCACTACCGTCTATGAGATTTATATTATAGGCGAGGTCGAGGGTGTTTGGAAGTAAAGTACTACTTAAATCTATACAAAAGGCTATTTTATGAGCAGCTGCTTTAGTAACTGACAGAAGATGGTGAACCCATGATAGATTTGAAGATACAGTGATTCCCACCATAGTAATACAGCCCAAGAACTTGACACCTGAGCCATTCATACTTACAACAGGAAGTGATCGATCTTAATCGACCGGGTTGGTCGTTGAAGAAATCACATCATTCTTGTAGATCAGGAAAAGTGTAGGAGATATCACTGATCCCTGTAGCACGGCCGCGATACTTACATGGGAGGTTAAAGTTAATAAGTCGCATGGTGAAAATCAATGTCAAAGAACAATCATATTAAAACATTAAAAACTATTTAAAGCATGCATTAATTAATCAATGTTATCATAAACGTCCACAAAAATCATCATCAATAAAATTACACATTAAGACGTTTGACATTGAAACCAGTAACATCACCCACAAATAGTTGTATTGGAATTTGAGCAAATTGTTAATAACAATAACAACTAACAAGTGGGAAATTTCAACATTTCAAGGACTAAAATTCTAAAATTCTATACTTATGGATTTGAAACAATTAAACAATCAGAGGGCATATGCCACCAAATACAAAAATGTAATTTTGGTCGCATACGCCCCGTGATATGAGACAATGGGTATTAATATCCGAAAAGTAAAAACAAAATTTCGTTTTCAAGACGAATGTAGTTTCTTATTTTCCATACGGATTAATTAAAAATGTATTAGGTATTTTTTTAATAGACTACATGAACTGCATCGCTGGAAAGCTTATCAAAAGAGCTATTTAGAGGTATTAAAATAAAAATTAAGTTATTCACGATTTTGTGTTTGGCCACGCCCTGTATACGTAATGCGACGTGGTTGATCATTAAGCACTAATACGAAAATTCAGGACATAGAATAGCAGTGGACACTTTAATAGATGATCGCCATTTCACTGTATTTCTGACCATAAAACTAAACGGTTTATAATTCAATTAACCTTAAACCCATTTTGATCAGAAACAAAAGGGCTTTCTAATTGTGCTATAATATAGGGGGTGTATTTAAAAATGATGCGCCGCCATATATATCCACCCTGTAAATGATGAAAATAATTTTAGATTGTGCAGAATGTCGGTATCTACCATTGGAAAAAACGCAAGTCGATATCTCAAATAGCAACAGAGTTATGGACGTTCCTCTTACCCTTGGGACACCTTATATATATATATATATATATATATATATATATATATATATATATATATATATATATATATATATATATATATATATATATATATATATATATATATATATATATTATGAAACAAATAAATATATAAATAATTACACCATTTTCCCAAATAAAGCGTAGTTTATGCTAAACTTGGTCAAATGCTTTTGGGATACCTAATGCGACCACAACAACACTGGACTGTTCTAATGTATATATTCTAAGCTTGGGTCACATGTGAAAACGACTCTATCTAAAACCATATTTGTGGCAACTCAGGAGTGTCTAAGATTCAAGGAAAGAAGGTAGTTTCTGGTTGATAAGTTTTTCCATTGCTTTAGACAAAATGGAAGTGGAGATAGGTTTCTCATTTGAAGACAAGTATTGAATACAGCTTAGGTAGGACTGGTATTGGTTTAAGGTAATATTTTTTATCACAATAGCTATAATACAGTCTGGGCCTGTCGTCTTATTGGGATTAAGTCTACTCATGATCACGAGTTTGATGCAAATAAATTGATGAAAGACTTACTTTAGCTACAGTTGCAGATATTTCTCCCATCAACATGACTTGCATGACCCATCGCCCCATTGTTTCCCTTTGGTATTTATTTTTCAAGAATATTGCATTAGCACAAGCCGTATTGAATCAGGGTTGGGATCAAGAATGACATATACGATTTTGTTTTTGCCCATGAGGATGACTTCAGATTCTGGTCCGAAGACGAGGGCGACGTAAAACAATTTTCACGCTTTCTCGTAAATCGCTACATTTAGCTGACTTAAGACACCAGAAGGTTCTACAACTGCCGTGAACAGCGGAGGAATTGGGAACCGTAAAAGTTATTCTAATAAGCAATGGTCAGATGTGTGAGATCAAGTGAAATAGCAAATGTTTATGTGCTATGACCAGGAGAATTAGTAGCAATTTAAGTCAATTAAAGTTACAAACTTTCAATTATTCCCGAAACTGAGATGGAGACTGAGACAACTTTTAAACTAAGGTAATCCATGAAGTCTTCAAAGTGACTGTCAGTTTTCAAGGAATATTGGAGATATGCACACGCTCCTTCTTTGTATCGAAAGATAGAGTGAAAAGATAGGGAAATTGGAGCTTTCAGAGGATATTTGTGTTTTAGATAAAACAAAATGTCAGCTTATACCTATTTAAGATGTTATTGTACATCACTAATATTAGACCTGATGCGGCGAATGTTACGAAGTGGATCAGAAAGTGAGTACCCTCGATGAGGTCGTGGGTCCTGCCTTCTCGGATATCCGAACGGGCAAGATTCTAGATCCGGTGTTTTGCCCTACAAACCACAGCTATCTTTTTAAAATTTGGACTTTCCATTCATAGGTAGACAGCGAGGGCGAGAGGAAGGAAAGGTTGACCGGTAGCCCTTACCGAGCACAAATAATCGAATAACCGATATTAAACAGCCTATGGTAAAAGTGGTAATATCTTTCCGACTTGCACATGCTTTTCACATACTCCCTATATCCATTTTTATCGTTCTAGGCAGAATCAGCGAAAAAGTAAACATCTAAATACGTAGACTCCAGCAAAGATATTACCCAACTAATATGCAAAGCACGCACGTACATACGGCCAAACTCCACAAAAATCCATGAAGTAAGCAAGAATGCTGTGTGGAGTGTATATTTAAAGGTCAAGTAACTTGTTTCTTTGTTTGTATGTGTACTCGCTTAGATGTTTTGTGTTTGGGCGTTTACCTGTTTGCTAATTTTCTGTTTGACTGTGTGAGTTTGCTGCTTTTAGTTAGTTTGGTACGCTTTCTTCCCTTTTACCTTCCAACCTACATATCACTAAATTGAGTTATTACCTCGGCTTTCGACTTTTTTTTTAAGTCAACATGTATTTATGTCTATTAATCCTTATCTGACATCAAGGTCTAAACGTCACTCTTACATAGATTATTGTTTTTGTTTCTACAATGTTGTCTGTTTTCGTTATAAACATATGAAAGTGGTTGCATAGTAACCCTAAAAAAGTGTAAGTTACATTATTTCATTTCTTTTAATTTTTTAAGCTAACATCTAGGTGTCGATTATCCTGTCTGTCATGAAGTTTTAAACGTCTATTTGACATAGATTACCTGTTTTTCTTTTACAATGTTGCCTATTTTCGCAATAAAATGCATAATTATTCTGAACAAAATGTTATTAAAATTATTTCATTTTTGTTAATTTCAATTTTGTACTTTGGAAAGTCGTGTTGTGTTCTATACCAGATATTTAGGTGCATCTCTGGGGTGCTAGATGGCTCGTAAGTGTATGTTCGTGTAGTTTTGGAGGAAGTTCTATTCTAGTTGCTTATTTATATCTTTGGTTTACTTGTTATAAGTTGATTTGTGTTAGCTGTTTACTTGTTTGTGTATGTGTGTGTTGGTTGGTAGTTCTGTGAATGTTTGAGTTACTTTGATATACTTTCTTTCTGATTTCGATGTTAGCCGGTACTTGTTGGCTTATTTCATTTTTTGTGTGTTTGTATGTTTATACGTTTAGTTTCCCGTTTATAGTGTCTGCGAACATGCATGCTTGGTGTTGGAGTATTTACTCGTATTTACTAGTATTTTTGCTTTTATATCTGGAGCTTTATGCGTTCGGGTTTATTCGCTTGCTAATTTTTTTACTTGAGTGAAACTTTGTTGTTAGATTTTTACATCCTTTAGCTAGTTTGGTATATTTTTGTGTTTTACGCATGTTTGAGGTGGGTCGGGTGTTGTTAGGTGTATTTGATAAGTAACTTGTTTACCAATTTTTCGTTGGGTGTATGTTTTGGATTTACTTCTTTTATAATTCACACGCGCGCACGCATTGTTACATTCTAAATACCACAACAGCATGCAGCCCATAAAGCAAATTTGTGACACGGCATAGCTCAGTTGTGTGGGCGGGGTTCTTACTTAATGTTGTAAAAGGGCACTCGGTACAACTCCAAAAAAACGTCAAAATAGGGCAAAAATGTTAAAAAGGCGCCACCTGTTAAACACATTTATAGGCGGGAAAACGTCTCGAACAGATCTTAAATTGGCCAAACAGGACACCAAAACGTTCACTCAAAAATAAACTAGTTTACTGCTAAAAATTCTATTCCAAACATCTTAACGCACACGTACACGCACACGCACACGCACACGCACACGCGACGCACACGCACATGCGCACGCGCACGCCCGTACACGCACCACATGCACGCACACGTACACGTACACGCACACGCGCACGCACGCGCACACGCACATGCACACGCACGCGCAAACGGACACGCACACGCGCACGCACACGAACACGCACACACACAATCACACCCACAACCACACGCACACGCACACGCACACGCACACGCACATGTACACACACACGCACACACAAACACACACAAACGCATATAAACACAATCACACTAATACAAAACACACAAACCCACAAACACACAAACACAAACACACAAACACAAACACTCAAAACACAAACACTCAAACACAAACATACAAACACACAAACATACAAACACAAACTCAAGAACAAACAAACACAAAAACAAACAAATACACAAATACACAAACACAACCACACACAAAACACAAAACGCACAAAACACCAAAACACAAAAACACACAAACACAAACACACAAAAACACACAAACACAAAACACAAAACACAAAACACAAAACACAAAACAAACACAACACAAAACACACAAACACACAAACAAAAGCCAAAACACAAAACACAAAACACAGAACACAAAACAACACAAAAACCACAAAACACAAAACACAAAACACAAAACACGAAAACAAACAAAAACAAAACATATAACACAAAACACAAAAC
This sequence comes from Vesta saturnalis, assembly GCA_036346205.1. NCBI lineage: Eukaryota > Metazoa > Arthropoda > Insecta > Coleoptera > Lampyridae > Vesta > Vesta saturnalis. The sequence goes on from JARFJB010002126.1 coordinate 882,618, forward strand.
CAAACAACTCAAAAACACAAAAACACAAAGAGACAAAAACACAAACAACACAAAACACAAAACACAAAACACAAAACACAAAACCAAAACACAAAAAACACAAACACAAAAACACTAAAACACTAAAACACAAAACACAAAAACAAAACACAAAAAACAAGAACCAAAAACGAAAAACACAAAAGCAAAACACAAAAGCACAAACACAAAACACGAAACCACAAAACATAAATACACAAAACCACAAAACACAAAAACAAAACACAAAATACAAAACAAAAAGCACAAGAACACAAGAACACAAACAAAACAACAAACAAAAACACAAAACACAAAACACAAACACACACAACACACAAACACACACACACAAACACACACACACACACACACACACACACACACACACACACACACACACACACACACACACACACACACACACACACACACACACACACACACACACAACACACACACACAAACACACAAACCCACAAACCCACAAACCCACAAACCCACAAACACACAAACACAGAAACACACTAACACACCAACACACAACACACAACACACACACACACACACACACACACACACACACACACACGCACGCACACAACGCACACACACGCACACGCACGCACGCACGCACGCACATGCACACACACACACAAAGATATGTAGACACACAGGCACGGAATGCACTTAATTTGGGGTAACGTGCTTGTAACGGCAACAAATAACCTCAACTGACTTATGATGTTTAAGAGTTTTAAAACATTTGAAAAAATATTTTGTCTTTAATTCCGAAAAAATTGCTATTACTGAAATCTATTGCTAACTTGATGTCCTCAATCTTATTCTCTGTAACTTTTTCGAGGCTTGGATTTAAATTCATCACATCAGTTTTGTGGGATACTATAACTTGTGCATTTTTTATTTGTATTCAGTACTAAAGGGTCCAGTTATAATTAAGAAAATAGTGTGTAAATAAGAAATTGATCATTTATTTAGAATGAAATTTTAACTTAATTAGAAACATATTTTTTCGTATTTTTGCGTAAGAATTTGTGTTCAAGAGTTGTTTGTGCATTTTGTGGAATTACTAAGCTATTTATGTCAAAAATTACTAATGATTGATTTACAAATGGGAGTATAATCAATGTGAAAGTTTTAAAATTCATGACTGGTAAATGTAGAAGGCTGAAAAACAGATAAAAGGTCTGCAAAGCATAATTGGTATGGTAATTGTGGAAAATGAATAGGTATCAGCGTGATTGCAAAAAAACCCAACAACTCTCTGTCGGGTAGTCACATGCTAATTATTCTATGAAATATTCTCTCAATATTATAGAGGTCAATTCGAATTTGTCTGGTAATGTTGAATTAATAATTAAATTGTTTAACTATATTTCTGTATTTTTGTTTTAACTAAATGTGGTAAATGTTTTTTTTTTACACCTGAATATAAAATAAACTTTAAAATCGGCAGCGCTGTTTTGAGAAGCATTTTTTACGGTAAAAAAATATTGAAGTTGACAGCAGTTGTTTTTTCACATAACACATTTGTAGGAGCTGTGATTTGGTTTCAGGAAAAAATTTCTTGTTCCAACAAGTGCCCTTCCAGACATATAAAATATCTTGTATTTATAAATATCTCAGAGTTAATGGTTAACCAGTTTTAATGTCACTTCTTATGTTTCTAGTCATTTTCTACTTCTACTTAATGTACATTTGCACGGGATGTAGATAATTACGTAGGTTACAGTTTACATTCAATAATTTCCTAAAATTTAAACATATCTGTAACATTGCCTTCTAATTATATTTTATTACTTACAAAATTTTGGAGGGATGAATTAATATTCGTTACTAGTGCTTTTCATGTTCAGAACAAACATTAAAACAACACATTAGTAATTTTCTTGTGTATGAATTACTAATAGAAAAATATATCCAACAACTTTCTAAAGTTTAACCTACAACTACTACCTCTTTTTTAATTTTTTACAAAATATCTTTCTATTTTAACGTCTAATCTTACTTTGTAAATTTAATCCGCGTGTAGTTAACATTTCGACGTCTACATGACGTTACGTAACTCGCAATCACGGTATTGATTAAACTCGTGGTTAACGATGGTACCTGTTTGTTTATTTTATACTTTTATGGTTTAAAACAGATATTGAATTTATATTATCACAATTTTAAAGAATTAATTTTCGGTATTGTAACTCTATACTTTTCTATTACAGCGTACATTTTTTTATTAACTTTGTCATAATAAAGTCTAATACGATCATTCTCCAGTAAATTCAGTGATGACAAACCTCTTGAGAGATAAATAAGATGAAATTATACTTGATTTGATATTGATCTATTTATTCGTAACAAAACTCATTTTTGCTTTAAATAGCTTTGTACATTATAAATATTATAATCAGTGTGTTTTGACGTTTGTTAGGAGTAGAATTTAATAATTTTTTTGAAGTTTTGTATAATTGTATTTTGTTCATACTTGCTATCAGCACAACTAAGACTCAACTTGTACAGAACAGTATTCTTCCGTTTATATAAATGAGTCAAATCTATACAATTGGTGTCTGTATATATACAAATAGGTGCAAAATGGGAACTTTGATTTGGAAGTTTTCCTTTTGTGGACATGTACACAGGACCTTTCCCCTTAAAGATCTTGATACATCAGGTTATCTAAATTTGAATTGAGTACTTAAATATGGATTTATTTTTGAAAAAATTGTGCTATTAGTCGTGTGTTATTAATATGATTCAAACTGTGACAAAGTACACTGTTCCCAGTTGTACGTGCACAAAATTGTACAAGGCGTTACACATCATGTAGTGTAAATAAGTGAAAAACGTAATTTTATTTTAGGTTTGAAAAATGCTGTTAACCCTTTTAAAACTAAGGTTGGGGTAAAGCGGTGTGAGCTATTGCCTGGCCTTTGCGTTTCTTAAATCTGAACTTCTTTAAATTACGATTAGTGGGTAAATTTTAAGGATCGTACCGTAGATAATTTGTTTCGTTCTATTTTTTTAATTTCGAATTTAAAAGAGTTTAAGTTTTTGCGAGCTTTTATTTGATCACCTTCTTTTTTGGGTTTGGAGACATGTATAAGTGGAATTGTAAAATTACATTTCACTCTCAGGTGACACGTGCGTTTACAATTAAATTAATGTTAGAGTAGTTTTCTGCACATAAATGTTTTCGTTATTTTAAGTTAGGAATTTAGTTAGTTGAAAGAGAGAAATTCGGTTTTCTTAAGAATTAAAAAATGGTTAAATTATCCAAGGTGTGAAATTGAAAAGTATTTTGTTCCTGGTAACGTCCATGTTTAATAGCGGTTAGTATGTAGTGCCATAGTTATTTCTGAATGTAGTATACCATATCGCTTTTGCTATGTTTTGTCGGGAGGAATTTATTTGAGCTACAATAAGTACCAAAGAAAAATAATTTGACGATATCATTTTAGGTTGGTTGCAGGAAGCCGGCATTATAGTTGCAGCATGATGTAATTTCTCTTTCTCTCGACTATTTTAGTTTTAACTGCGCTTAAAATTTAAGCGACTTTTTTTTTAGGATAGGCTAATTAATATTTAATTAATGGAAAAACGAATATGGCGAATTCTGGGTAAGGTAGTAATTAGTCTAGACCAGAATGCTGGGATGTTCTCACGTTTTGTTTGTTTGCGGGGAACGTAATATCTGCGAAAGGGGTAGTAAGAAGGGGTTGAAGTTATTACATTCTGGGGGTGTATCGAATTATCATGGAGCAATTAATCTCCGTTACCAATAAGAGGGATAATATAATGGTTCACCATATCCCTAAGTTATTTTGTGTTACATATAGTTTTGTCATGATCACATCTTTGGACGTAAAAGTAAGTGGTTTTTGTGTTTTTTTTTAGTGCTTAAGTCTCTGTTCTGTGAACCGGCGTTGACACATATTTTGGTTGTGCGGATTATTTTAACGAGTTCCTGCGTAAAATGATAACTTTCGTGTATATTGCTGACTTCGAACAAATAATACAAACTGCTATGAATATAACGCTAAAGAAGTTTTGTGTAAACATAGTTTCGTTTAATAGGTTATGTTATAACGTACAACCTATTGCAAGACCAATGAAAACGTATTGAAAAGAGAAGTGTTTACGTGTTGTCATATTTGGAGTTCGAGTTTCTACATCGATTATATTTTTGTGTATCTTGTTTGCTGTGGTTGACAAATTTTAATAAATCCTTGGGTATGATGTTTTTTTTTGTTGTATATGCGGACGTTTGAATTCGCTGACTTTTGACATTCACGTTTGATTTTTGTGTCGATTAACTTTTAATGCCTGCGTATTCATTCGTTATATGATCCAAAACTTATCTGAGTGCTTTTTATTTTTTATACTGATGAATTTGTATTGAAATTATATGTGACCATGTGTTTCAAAGAGGACGCAATATTTTTGTTATAATCTTGTGTTATTTTGGTATTTCAATATATATATATATATATATATATATATATATATATATATATATATATATATATATATAATATACATATATATATATATATATATATATATATATATATATATATATATATATATATATATATATATATATATATTGGGATGGTTAGAATAAGATTAATACAGGGCAAGATAAGTAAGCTTATATTCTTTATAGTGGGCAAATTTAGATAGACTGCATACACTGCATTTTAATAAAAAAAGTAGTAGACGAGTGAGAGAAAATGATTTTGATTTAACGAAACAGGCTTGGTGGAAGTTGCACAAGTTTGTTTATTCATAAAAAGCAATGGGCTATATAAGGAGCATGTGAGGAAGGTCAGAAGGAGTGATATTTGTGAGTACGATTAAGTTCGTAGAACATATGTCAATAAATTTACAATTTATTCAAAGTATTTATGCAATTTAGAAACCTTACAGATATTTATCACATGAAGTAGGTTTATAATAATATGTAGAACATGTATCGAGTTAGCTACAATACAGGAAAGATATAAACATTAAGAAAGGGTTATGAAACGAACACGGTTTAGTTATAATTCACAGACAAAGTGTACAAAAAGGTGTAGGAGGAGTGGTAGTGCGTTGTAAACATTGAATAGAACATGAACAACATTTCTACATTGGGATATTTAACATAAAAATGCTTTTTGTGTACAAAATCGGCATAACTGTGTTAAACAATATGGATTTATGAATTGACAAAGTTTAGACTATACAGTGAAAGTGAACAGTATTGATGTTAAAGACAGTTATAACTACATCATAAAATAACATTTCAAGAAATTTGAACGTTGTAAACGCAAGTTATGATTATAATTGTAATAAATTAGGTTGTTTTAATTTTTAGGATTTTGCAAATTTATAGTTTTTGTAGGATAATTTAAGCTTAAAATAAATTATAAGAGTAATTAATAGAAGGTTTCCCTCATTTTCATAAAGAAATTTACAATGTACAAGGTATATAAACATAATACTAGAAAAGTGGGGTTAACTACATAAATTTCCAATATGAAAAAGGATTTTCTGTTAACATTAAGTTATATGATTTGAAATAAATGTGTTCTAATACAGTTTTTCGTGTAGATTACGAATATATCTATTTAGTTTAGGTGTCAAATATAGAGTTTCTTAGATATAAGCAAATTTAGATTAGAATTTGTCAAATTGCACAGTGTTGAAGCAATCTAGGGCTCGTGAGGTATCGTTTTATGCGGAATTCTGCCCTGATTCCAAAAAAAAAATCCGAATTATTTTAAGAAAGTTATAGCATAATTTGTATTTTAGTTAAGTTTTCAATTTTGTTTAGGCCAATCAGGGGCTTAGTTACTTTGTGTGTATGGTACAGAAGAAGTTGAAATTTTGGTATCTAACAGAAAAGTATAAAAGGAATTGCTCCTGATTTCCCGCTCTCCTACTCTTACAACCCTTACTCTTTTTAATTTTTATGACTAATAAGTCATAGTGTTAATAGTTTTGGTGTTAACATGTAAGTTTTAAGTTACGTTAATATTATCGGAATTTTTGGAACGCGGTCAGTGAAGAGTCGAGACCTCAGTAACAATTGTTTTTAACCTACAATTAAATCTAAAAGTTAGGTTACCGATATAATTGTTGATTATAATAAATTTGTTTCGATTCGATTACGTGTAACTATTTCGGTTGATGTGTATTTATTTTTTTTATGTTAATAAAATTAGTCAGTCATCTGGAGTTGATGTTTATTTTTTTTCGAAGCGACGCATAGTTATTAATAAACTAAATTCCATAACGGGATCTAAAACAAAAGTGAAAGTAGTTAAAATTTATATGAACTTAAAATAAAATTTTAAATCGAAAAATTTTATGAACATTTAAACCAACATATAAATAATATACGATTAAAACACAGTGCTTAATTGAAAGTATATAAGCAATTTTACGTAACATCACAATTACCATCAAGAAAAGTCGTTCTTCAACAAAGTGTACTTGGATGAAGTATGGAAATCTATGAAGCACCACTATGAACAACAGACCAGTATCATCGGCTACATATGGGAAGAAGTCTACCCACGATATTAATGTGGAACCAGCCAAATGAAAACATCTTTGGGAATATGCAGATACACATGTGAGTGAGATTTTATTATCATAACCCATAAATTGTTTCGATTATTCGCGTGATTTCCTGTATTTATGTTTTTATTGATCATATGTGTAAATGTTTGTGCGACAACATGGTTTAAATATCTGTAAGGTAAATGAACCGTTATTATTATCAACATTATCATATTAATTTTAAACAAAACAGAAATTGAACTCACATATTTAAGATCTTTTATTGACATTTTTGACAGGCTGCATTTTAATTTAGTTAGGACGCTACGCATGCGTTATTGTGCAGGTTTAACGAAGATCTGTTTCATATACCATCCAATTATTATAATTTGCAATTTATTTAACAAAGAACATTTCCATGATTTCACAATTACATTTTAACAAAATTAAATTTACATCAAAGGTTAAATTATGTTTATTTCATTTGCCAACAAATAAGCGAAAAAGCTATTGAACTCTATCCCCATTTACTTTAACAATTACAATTACAGTTAATTGTAGAATAATACCATTTCAGTATATATATATATATATATATATATATATATTTATATATACAGGATGGTCCTTTTAAAGTGTTACAAAGCGATATTGAGAAAATGGCTGAATGAAAATAAATGAAATATCTAGGGATACAGTGGGTCGTTGGGGACACTTTTTGACAGAGTAAATAATGTTTTAACCCTTTCCACTATTTAGGGGTGGGGGGTAACTTTTAAATGTTTAATGGAAAGGTGCAGTTTTCTTTCCAGATTCGCAATCTCCAGAAAAAACTACGTTATAATCAATGAATAATTTATTGCCAACGTCAATGTCACTACGCTAAATTTAACAAAATTAAAAATAAAATCAACTAAAGAAAAAACTGATATTACGTACATTATTTTATTATAATACATAGATTATTGGGCTCAAGAAAATCCACACTTGATGCGAACAGTCGCTAATCAACACCCTTTGTCGATAAATACCTGGTGTGGGATATTTGGCGATGTTGTTATTGGACCTCATTTTTCGATGGTAATCTTAATGGACAGCGATTTCCTGCGAAATGACTTGCAAATATTGATGCCAAATATTCCAGAGCAACAACGTGAAGCAATTTGGTTCCAGCAAGACGGCGCACCATCACATTTCTGGCGAGAAGCACGTGCTATATTGAATGACACTTACCTAATAGATGGATTGGACGTGGGGACCAGTAAATTGGCCTGCAAGATCGCCAGACTTAACCCCTCTTGGTGACTGCTCCAACTACAGCCGAAGACATGAGAGAAAGGATTACGCGTGCAGTTCGTGAAATCACCCCAGATATGTTATTCAGAGTGCGGAATTCTTTTCGAAAGAGGGTTGATAAATGTTTAGAATAAAATGGTCGTCATTTTGAACACCTATTATAATAAAATAATGTACCTAATATCAGTTTTTCTTTAGTTGATTTTATTTTAATTTTGTTAAATTTAGCGTAGTGACATTGACATTGGCATTAAATTATTCGTTGATTATAACATAGTTTTTCTGGAGATTACGAATCTGGAAAACTGCACTTTCCATTTAACATTTAAAGTTACATAAAAAGTGGAAAGGGTTAAACGTTACTTACTCTGTCAAAAGTGTCAACGACCCATTGCATCCTAGATATTTCATTTATTTCATTCAGCCATTTCTTAATATCGCTTTTAACACTTAAGGACATATATATATATATATATATATATATATATATATATATATATTATATATATATATATATATATACCTTTAGGTTAATGTACTTTCTGTGTTTTCTTTTAATGTAAACCCATGTTACAGCATCAATGCATCATACTACGTACATTTTATTGTTGTTTTTATGAGAATTCGATCATGCAGTAATCTCAATATTTTTTTATGTTTATTTGAAGTAGAGTAATTACGTTCAAAAGTTTACAGTAATTATTGAATCTTAACGTAACTTTTAAACAGTTTAATGTAATAATTTCTTTTTTGAATTTGAGTAACGCAAATTATGAATTGAGGCGGTCACTGACCGAACACCTGATTGACTTTGCATGCGAGGGTTTGGCGAAAAATTAAATATTGTGGAGTTACTTTTTATAGGTATCGACCTACCGATTGTATACATCATTCATGGGCTTAAGTTGCCAAAAGGTAAGCAGTTTGTTACTTGTTTGAAAATTAGCTGTATTTTTTTTGACGAATTTAGGTATTACATCTCGACATCGACGTTTAATAAATTTTAGGGTTTTATAAATTTTTCATCGCGCTTAATTTTGTTGTAGGAACGCATTTTGTGTTTTAAATTGTAGAGTTATTTATCATATTTTCATTTATTTTTGCGGCTTATGTATAGAATTTTATTGGAATTAGGTGAACTTCGCGTAAATATTTTTGTAATAGAATTTTTAGGAGTAGTTTATTTTTGAGTGAACGTTTTGGTTTCCTGTTAGGCCAATCTAAGAACTGTTCCTGATGTTTTTCCCTCTACAAATGTGTTTAACAGGTGGTGCCTTTTTGATAGTTTTTACCCGATTTTGACGATTTTGGAGTTGTTACGAGTGCCCTTTTACAACGTTAAATAAGAACCTCGCTAACACCACTGAGCTATGCCGTGGCACAAATTGCCTTTACGGGCTGGATGCTCTAGTGAGTATTTAGCTTGTAACATAATCCCGAAAGAGAAGGTAGAGCAACAATCACACGAGCGATTAAAAGTATTAACTCATACGCTATTTTTGCACCGCAGGAATTATAAAACAAAAATTTAGTCGCTCCAAAAGTATTTTTAAACTGAGGATGCTTTGTCTTAGGGTTGTTAGTAACGTTTCCACTCGTTTTTTTGCGAACACGAGGAAGCATATAACTAAAAATACTTTATGATTTATTTAACTGCACGTACTATATAGTGGACGTTTTTGCATAAATTACATTGAGATAATATGTGTAATTTTCATAACGTTAATGTTGTAGTATTCTACAATTAAAATATTATTAAAACTTATATGTATGCCACTGGTTTCTCCTTAATTAACCCCCTTTTATTCTGACATGAATATATGATAAATAACTACCTAGTTATATTTCTAGGTACAATACTGTTTAACTATATCTATGAATTCAAAAACTAGATTTCGCTAAATTCAATTAAACTAATTATGTTTAGCAATTTTTTTAAATGCCTCCATCTAGCTTGTTATACCACTAAGGTAGATTTTGATCTGGGTCTCTTATCGAAAAGTCTGACTGCAAGACGCACGTGTACATAACTTTCGGTATTTTATTGATGTTCCTCTAAGGTACAAAGGGATATTGTATTGTACTACCTGAATAATGAAGATATAGCGACTTTTTTAATGTATTCTCGCCTTAATAAGAAAATGGGAAGGAAAGCAACGTGTTTCATTCCCTCCCCAAAGGAGAGGACGAGCTGCTCGAGCTTTCCACGCTCCTTCAGCCACAGCGATGGATTCCCAGCATATATATATATATATATATATATATATATATATATATATATATATATATATATATATATATATATATGCATGGTAGGATTAAGGCTATCCTGCGGTCAGGATAGGATCGGGATTAATGGAGTTGGAGTTCTGAAGGGGAAAGTACTATCCCAGCATTCGCCTAAATAGCCGTACATTATGTGGGGCTTATAAGAAGTCATCATCCCGAAAAACCTCATACAAGATAGACGATAACTGGAATCGAACCCATTGTCCTCCGAATGCTAAGCAGACTGTGTTAAGACAGATCCAACTAACTCCATATTGGACTATTTTATAGGAGAAGCTGAATATTTATGTAACAAATTTTGTATAAATCATTTATTTTGAATCTAAAAACTAAATACACTCTATTTTTCTAATTATTTTTGGATATACTCAGAAATTATGAGAAAATTGGAATTAGTCAAAACTATTATGTTCAAGTAAATTATGGTTACAAACACTAATTCGAACAATAAAATATAAACAAAATAAAGATATTTAAAATAAAAATTCACAAAAACAAAACAGAATTGATGGTATTCCTCTGTGCAACACCATCGTATTTCTATTTTTCTATTTTTCCCCTGCAGCTATATAACGGAAGGAGAGTTTCATATAATTTAAGGTTAAAGAACCTTTCTCAGACTTTAATGTCTATATATTTATTACAGAACCGATCGACCGGGACAAATGGAGTTGAAATACTGCAATAAACCAGAGTTTCCAAAAAAGGCCATGGGAAAGTATTCTACTTCGTATGGAAATGGATTGGTTCGGACACTTGTAGTCTGTAGGCAGGTTGATCTTTGTACTTTTCAAAACCTTCTCAATGCAAGAATGCATTAAAACCACCTCCATTTGAGTGTCGCCGTACTGTAAATTTTTGTATTATTGTAACCTTATTCAAAAGTGAAAAACAGTTTAGGGGAGGCTCAAAGTCATGTGCTGTTGTATGACTTGGTGCCTCATTCCAAAGCGAGCAATGTCCCTGTTTCGTGTGAAGGTTATACATTGTGAAGGCTTGGTCCGTCAGTTTTGTTTTATAGTATATCGAAGATACATTAGTCTTTGGGCTCAATAGGACAGATTGTAAATCGACAGCAAAAATTACAGCATCTTCAGACAATTTGTCTTGTATGCAAGCTTTCCCCTTAACCACTTGATGCTGCTGATATACCTCGTCATCTCTGTTTTTTGTGTGATATGCGACGCTTCATCTTGCCTTGATCTATATATATATATCTTGCACTGTAGCGTAAAATTTGGCATCAGATACAGCGTCAACACATTTTTTTTGTAGTACTGATTTTTGTAAAAGCTACATAAATGACTTTTCTTTCACCATATAGGTTCCAAGTACAATCTTGAGGATGAAGACCGGTACTAATGGCTTTCCATTTTAGGTAGATGTCCAAGGAACTCCTGAACAGCATACACCTTTGCTTTAAATGTATTTATGTTTGATTCTTTCTTTTTCTTTGATGTCCCGTTTTTAGCGTTGTGCATATTATCTAAAACTACCTTCACCCAGTTAACAACTACATCTAAGAAAATATTGCATGGAATAGTCTTCTTGACTTTTCTTCACTACCTCTTCTTTGCGCAGCATCTACTTTAATCAAGCCTCTTACATAAACCTTCTTTTCACCGCAAGACACGTTGCCTTTCCTGTAAATTAAATAAATAACATTAAAGCTTAGTTCTTTTACTTAGGTTCCAATTATTGGGGGTTAAAAAAAAAAACAAGCAGACTTTGTAAGTTTATAATCCCATTCTCCGTGTTTTTTCCTTCATATCTTGTTCCTTGCTCGCATCACCTAACATTTTTAAGTCGATCCAGTAGTTTTTCTTACTGCGTAATGATCTTTTCCTTGCTCGAAGTAATTACAGTTTTGTTACGGTATAAACTGGCAGTAGAACGGGATAACAGGTAAAATTGGGTTATAACTGCACTAGTTCGGCGGTTGGGGGCGTATTTACTAAATGTTGGCGCACAGTAGGATAGCCTAACATAAATAAGTGGTGGTAGGGATTGGGGTTGACACAAAAACCGGAAAGGACGGCAGAGTATTTGTAATGACACAATCGCTGTGGAAATTCCCAATTATCCCAGTTCACAGCTCACTTAAATACTCAAGTTGTAACAACCCATTTTGAGTTGTATTAAAATATACCGTAATTTGTCTTCGTTCATTTCAGTTATAAATATAAGAAAAAATTTTAGTTATTTTTGCATTATAGCTGTGAGGTAGGCAACTTAATTTGCATTTTGATGTAACTTAAGTGCATACATTCTTAAAGGTCTATACTTCCACCTCTTTAAATTATTTTTCTGCTTAAATATTTTCGCGTAATACGTCATCGTTGACTTAATTTGGTCAAAGTGTCATTGATTTGATGGTAAGTTAAATTAACTCGTAATACTAAAAAATTTAAACATTCGCTCTTTTCAGGCACTTTTACTTTCCTGTCTTTTATTTATACTTTGATTTACACTTTAATTACATTTTAAGTACGCATTTAATTTTACTGTTGCGTACGCTTTCATTTTATGATTGCAACTTGCATTCAAAATTTCAAGAAAATGCAATAAACGGATTATTTCATTTCATGAAAACAAATTTATAAGAAATAAAATTCCAGTTTTGGTGTAGTTGACAACATAAAAGCGTTGTTATTGCAATATATTGCGCAACGTTGACACAAGGATTACGTCACCGTGGTTTGCATTTCTGCATAATTTTTTGTAATACCAGGGGTTCTCAAGAAGATGTATTATATTTTGTAACAGGCATTTAATGTTTAATGATTTTTTAGCAATTTAAGGATATTTTTAAGATATATTTTATTTAACCCTATCATTTTAACTGTTAATGAACATAGTCTGTATATATTTTTATTTTTTTACATTTTGATAAATTGTTATTGTTGTAAACAACTTTGGTTTAGTTATTCCGAGCATTATTTAAAAAATAACTTGGCGTCCGAGATCATTTTTATTAATGTTACATTGCATTTTTTATTATTTATGTTCAGTGGAAGTAATCAAGCAGAAATTGTGGTAATTAAGCAAATCAAAAGATTGGACCACCCTACGTTAATCTTCCGACTAGGACGAAGGCATTATTTTTGGTGAATGGTTTGTATCTCCAATTAGTTTAACGATTTGTGTTTTGGAGAACTTTTTACTCTTATTACTTTATTATATTATTTAAAATTTTTACCATTTACACTACTATATTATAAAGTAACTCGCTTACCTGAACGTAATTACAGGTATAACTGAAAGGCTACAAATAATATCAAACGCTTATATAAAATAATTGCGTGTCGCAAAATTAGTTACTGATCTGAGCAAAAACACAATAATTCTGTTGTTACACTACTTAATAAATCTGAATTTCAAAGAGATTATACTTCCAAGAAAAGAACTCACTTTACTTCAATTTACAACCAAGTGAAATTATATCAATCAATCCGCTATAAAAGATGCTCAAATTCATGAAAATAATGCATCAACGCATCAACCTTTAAATGTTACATTAAAATTAAATCATCACTTGTAAAGCTTTCGAACGTAACTACTTTACTTAAAATAAACACAAAAATATTTACGTTAATTCAACGATCTCAAAAGAACACTTAAAATGCGCGTAAATACTGTGCTGTATAATAAATGGGGTTTACAGCTGGATTCACAATTACAAAAACGCAAGTTCGTTAACCTAAATTTATGTATTATGAAATAATCACCTTCAATATAACCACACAATCATTACATTCATTCCTTTCTATTCCAGTAAAATCGTTTCGTTTACTTAATAGTCGATGATACTAACTAGTTTCAAATTCGGCCTTTACTAAAATTACTGTAATTACAGAGGATGAGCTCTGCCGGGGTGTGTTAGAAGTTGTAACTGCGCTCGGAACTCCAAGTATGACGCCCCTCGAGAAGGAATGCTGCGCGTCAATTTAAAATACCATTTTGCGGTCTATTACCATCCCAATTGGTTGTAAGGTACGCTACAGTCTATTTTTACACGTTATTTGTGAACTTTACTTTACTTATGACCCAGTTCTGCTTGATACTTATCATTAACTGTGCACCAAAAGCTTAATTATTTACAGCGAGTTATCCGTTACCGACTAACTGTGAAATTATTGTCTGGAATCAGGAACGGACGTTTTGTTCCATTCGCATAAAAGCGATAACTAGTCCAAAGAACAGGGAAAGGAAATAACGCTTAACACATTTTCTAGAATCTACGACAAAGTCCCTTTGTACAAACTGCACTTGAAGATAACGTGTTGGTTGAACGACACAATAATATCCCAACAAGGGTTGTTTGGGGATGCTGATCCTACTAACGGTACTCCTTTCAACCCGGATTTCGGCTACGCCGTTCCGCGATAATTTATTGGCTGCCGTAACGTTAATTGTTAACGCATCTGCGTCCCTCAGCGAAAAGTCTATTCGCCGCCACATTGAACGCTTATATCCCTACTTCTTAATTAGTCAATCGTTAAAAAGATTACTTAAATTTTTCTAATACGCGCCAAAACGTATCAAACTTGAGAGTCGTCGGAAAAATTGCATCAGCAAAAGAACATTTCGTCACCAGCGGGTGACCGATATCCTGTAAATTAAAATTTTCATAACGACGCTGGACCTTAACGCCTCGTACCTAAAAGCGCAACTTTTTGTTCAAAACCAAAAATTTTATCGGAACATTCCGCCAATTCGTCACCTATAACGTCTTAAAAACTACGCTATATGCTGTGCTACACTATACTTAAATACAAATTAACAATTTTAATGTGTTCTATAATTTTCCTCTGACACAATTTAACGTAAATGACTATATCTAACGATATCTATAAAATTAAAAAAAAACTTATGTACAAAGAAACTAATTAATTCCAAACCAAACTAGTAAAAAGGATTTCACTAACTATAGATACCAATAACGTAAATCACATCTTAATTTTAAACTAAAACGTTACAATTACGAAGCTTTCCAAGAATTTACGCGTTATTAAACTTAACTGCATGAACTTATACTACATTTCAGAAGTACGTTACTAATAAATAATTTTATAATTCGAAATTAACGGCATATATGTAATAAAATCACGACCGCGTGACAATTTATGCTTACCAGTTTCATCCTCTAATTCATAAAACGATTCGGACTGTTCGTGGATATTATGAAAACCTAAAAACTGATTATTTTTAGGTGATGGAGGTAAGATTTCTTCATTTTTAGATTCTTCTATCTCAACCATAGAACTAACATTCTCGCATACTTCATCAGGTGAGGTTAGTTTCACCAAACTTTCTTCTACTTGACTCATTAGTACATGATCAGTATTTGTTCATTAAGTTAAAACACACTTTCCTTATACTTTTGCTGCTCATCCCGACTAATTATTGCTTCAAATTCGATGTTTCCTTTCATAGTACATAACGATATTTGATTGGAGAATGTCATTTCAAGGAGTTTGTTTCCTCGTGACGTTGCACTTAAAAATACGTTTTCTGTAGCAGTTGACTGAATTTGAAGTTAACATAGCTTTTGTCAAAATGGATTCGCTTCCCCCATGAAAAAACTGTGTCTTTGAAAATAAAGAAATTACTTTTAACTGCAAGAAAATAGTTACGTCTTCAACAAATAACATTCTTGATTAAAAATTTATAAATCCATCCTCCATCCTTTCTTGGATTACATAGCAGAACAGGTTAACAGCAAAACGCCCAACTTCCATCATTATAGGAAGCAACAATTTTCACACAAAATAAATCAATGATAATGATTTACTTACCTAATAATTAACACTTTAATTGATTCACAATTCGTTTTAAATATAGGGTGATTCATTTACACTTAGAATGCCAGAAAACACAAGATCTCCTCGTTGATACATTCATGCACTTGCCATTACCCATAACCTATAAAATTGGAGCAAAATTAGCACTGACAGTTGCAATCATGGAGATTAAGTATATTTCTTATTGGCGTTTAAAAATATTATTTTTCATCGAGGCAATTTTAGGTGAGCAAAAGAACTTCTGATAGATGACACTAAAAGTCCATGTTCGTGGAAAACTGGAGTTAGGCAATGATTTTATTAAGGTAATGATATTTGCTAACTTTTCTAGGTCTTACTAACTGTTGGTTAATTACACCACAATTCATGCTTCTATGTTTCTGTATATGTGATCTAGTAAAGTAACACCACCTGCCATTCTCGAATACATGATCCTGCTTACACTTGGTGTATTATTATTAGTCCACCAGAAGGTGCTCTAAAGACCACATCGATAGCTTAACGTACGAAACAGGATACTGGGTATCTATCTATACCGTGTGTCTGTTCTCAAATCCGAACATAGGGATTTAACATTGGAATGCACGTTTTTTCAGATTCCTGCTCGCCAATTCAGCCTACAGAAAAGCTAATGGTATCAATCAGAAGGTAAAGTGATCGGACATCCAAATGTACTAATTACGAGACTAAAAGATGAAATATTTAGTTTAAAACACTATATCAGTAATTGGCGTTTTTTAAATATATGTCTTGATTTCCAATTTGTTTCAAAGGTGTGAAATAATTTTAAAAAGTATTTAGCGTTGTTTAATATTGCCGTCCATGTTATTAATTTTAAAATGAATAATTACTGCAATGAAGAAGGAATTTTCGTCGTAAAACAGTGATGTCAGATTACAGGGAGTTAGAGACTTGTTTGCCGTTAACTTTGATAACAGACCTATACAGTCTTTAAGTACCATTCGCCATTATTTGCAGAAAATACTAATCCATGGGGTGCAGAAAATAAGGTACATGGCGTAATCGTTTAACCCCTCGACTGCACCCAAGGAATAACCTTCACCGTAGTCCCTTGGTATATAAGACACTATTAAACAAATTATAAATAATTTTGTTATTGTAATAAAAATATTGACCCAGGTTGATAATTCTTTTTTTTATTTCACATCAAAATTTGACTTAATAAACACAATTAGGCTTATTTGATTAAGCTTCAATTTTTGCATTATGGGCCCACAAGTTTTTCTGTACAAGTTTTTTACGTGCCATTTAACGTATAAGTTTGCCATTACTGAGTTTGTTTTGCAGTCGAGGCAACATCCGAGACTGCAAAATGAGCGAAATATTGATCAACTTACACGTCGAACGCAATATACTATTTTATCTTCAAGCCCCAAATAAGTCTTCTTTGTCGTGTGCGTCATTTTGATTGATTGTTTCTATCTAAAAATTTTTATCAGAATCACATTGTCCTAGCCCTATTATTAGGTTTGTGCTGACGTTATTAATTCATTTTTCAAAATTTGTTTGAACACCATCGCATGATAAGTTATGTTGTTAATATTCAATATAAGCTTATCATCTACAAGCTACAACCATATTAATCGAAGATCAAATAGCTTCACTGAAAGTTCCCGCCATATTCTGTCCACCTAAGTACGTTATCACAAAAAAAGAATTCACCCACTTCTTTGGGCAACAGATTTCTGGTAGCAGGTGAGTCTAATTCAAAGTATGAACAATGGGGTTCACGGGTACAAGACCTGATGGACGACGCTTGCTAGCTGCCATTTAAGAAAATAATCTCAACTACATTACCACAGGAGAACCAACATATTGGCCCACAGTTGCAAGAAGACTTTCGGACTTAATTGATTTCGGGATCATGAAAGGCATAAATGTTAGGCACTGCGAAATAAAAACTGATCTAGGATTAGCTGCAGATCATTCGTCTCTAACAACCACGTTACACACAAATATAGCTGAAACAAAAAACAACCTACATTAACCAACAAAAATACTGACTGGGAATACTTTCGTGATGGGCTTGAGTACCCAATAAATCCAGATATTCCTCTAAAAACCAGTCTAGATGTAGAACAAGCTGCAATTTCATTCATAGTATTAATACAGCAGATAGCTTGGGAAGCAACGCTAGAATTACAAAAGCAGTCAAGTTACACAGAATGTCCTAAAGGTATAAAAGACGCCGCTGGCAAATCACTAGAGCAGAAGCAGATAAACGGACCCTAAATAGAGCAACGAAGCAATTAAAGGAAATACCGTCACGTCATCAAAACCAAAGGATACAAGACTATCTCGAATTCCTATCTGCTACCGAACATACGGATTACTCCTTATGGAAGCCGATGAAGAAGATGAAAAGGCCCACGATACAAATTCCACCTATAAAAAAACCGGACGGAAGCTGGGCCAAAAGTAGTAAAGAAAACGCAACAGTATTTGCTGAACACTTAGCTAATGTTTTCAAACCTTGCCCAGACCACTAACCAGAATAACAAACAGAGAAGTAAGCAAAGCTGTCAAAAAATAAATTAATACTAAAAAAGCTCCAGATGACACCATCGCAGGAAAAATAACCAAGGAACTGCCTAAAAAAAGCAATTCGAGGTATCACTCAAATCCAGCACGCCATGCTTAGAACGGGATACTATACAAGTGTATGGAAAATCGCACAGATAATCATGTTACGAAAAACCAGGAAAACCAGCAACGGAAACAACATCGTATAGGCCAATAAGTTTATTAGGTTCTACCCAAATTGTTTGAAAAGTTGCTATTTAAAAGAATTCAGCCAATACTAGAAGATGAAAACCTAATTCCAAGTCATCAATTTGGATTCAAGGACCAACACAGAACAATAGAACAGATACACTGAATAGTAAACAAATCCACAGGGGCCTGGTAGGGAAGAGATACTGTTCAGCTGCATTCCTTGACATATCCCAAGCATTTGATGAGGCACTTAGGATTATGTTATCAAATTAAAAATGCCCTACCAACTATATGAAATACTAAAATCATAATATTATCAGAAGTTCCACAAGGAAGCACGCTAGGACCAGTTTTGTACTTGATATATACGTCTGACCTTCCAACATATAGATTAACCATGAATGCAACATTCTCAGACGACACATTAGTACTAGCTTCTCACATAAAGCCTGAAACCGCATCCAGATATCTACAAGCCCACCTAAACAAAATTCAACAATGGCTTAAAGAGTGGCAAATTCGAGTAGATGAATCCAAACCTTTGCATGTAGAGTACACGAAGAAACGTGATAACTGTCCTCCGGTCACTCTTAATGGCCAACAGCTTCAACACGCACAATCAGCAAAATATCTGGGATTACATATAGACCGCCGGTTAACCCATATCTTCACCAAACACCAAATAAAGTCGCTTTAAAACCCATATGGACGTACGGAATCTCTTTGTGGGGAACAGCTAGTAACTCTAATGTTGATATTTTGGAACGCTTTCTGAATATAGTGAATGCGCCCTGGCATGTTCGAAACAAACTTATTCAAAGTGATGTGCAGGTGCCAACAGTGAAAAGTGAAATACAAAACATTAGTAATAAATATAAAGACAGATTGACTGTTCATCCTAATAAATTAACCAGTAAATTAATAGAAGAAACCGATGAACCAAAGCGGTTGAAGCGGTTCAAACCAAATGATGTATTAAGGCGATTCGCCTAACTTAAGATGACTGTACATAGCTAACCAATTATTTGTGATTAGGTTAAATCACCTAATGAAGTGGACTCACTGGAGCCCAACTTCACAAGCCAAGGGGTACGGGGTAGCTTTTCCGTCACCTACCTAAATGTGACTATAAATAATACTTATTGCCCACTATCAGGGCAGATTGTATACAAGGGGGGTTAATAAACAAAAATCTTGCCATTATCAATGCCATATTTGTAAAATTTCAATTTGGTTGACAAAGTAGCTTACTGACAGTGCGAATATTTTTTGATGGAAATTAGTCGTGAAGGTTTCCGTTCGATGATTTATCACGATTTTTATAAAGGCTTATCTCAACAACAATACCTAGAATCGCTTCGTTCAACTTGGGTTGGGTGGATCGGCCAATTTGCACAGTTTTTCCTTTTGCAGCGCGACGTTTCGGAGGCGGACTTTTCTTCCATCATCAAGCTTAGTCCTGAGAAGAACTGATTTCGTGATTGCGTCGAATTTTTTTACTATAATTTTTTCTCAAGCGCTAGACTACTTTCAGATTCAAAGTTGGTACTTTTCACCTTCCGAGGAACAACATCATCGTTGTTGTCGTATGAACCGTAAACTAAGCAACGATCCACTGTTTAGGTGCTCCAAGATGAACTGAATCCTACCAAAGTTGTTTTGTTCACGAAGCACTTCCAAGAAAATTGTCGCTCTTCTTTTTTGGTTGTACGGGACATCTCACAACCATTCCTTTAGAGGACTGAAGAACATATAACACAGAATGGTATACAACAACTTGTTTTCCAGAAGTCGTGGATGAAATTAGGAAAAACAACCAAAACCGACGCATCATTCTTAATCATGACAATGCCAGATCCCGTACAGCATGTCGAACAATTGATTATATGACGGAAATAAACATCGAATTGATGTCTCATTTCCCTTATTCGCCAGATTTATCGCCTAACACCTTTTCTTTGTTCCGGACTGTCAAACAAAAAAATGCGTGGACATGGATTTTCATCACCTCACCAAGTTGTTTCCGAAAAAATTTTTTTTGTTTCCTAATTTTTGTAACTACTTAAAATGCAGCCTTCGTAACTTTATATGTAAGATTCTCACCCGTATTTATTCCGAAAATTATACTACTGTTGTAACTTATTAACTTAATTCTCGTTATATGAAAGGCATTGTTTCACTGACCGGATAATTTGTAAATTAGTAGGTACATGATATAAATTACACTGAAACACGGCTCACTATAGATAAATAACACGATTCGTTAAAAAAGTTTTTGCTGTATAACAGCTGAACGAGATGAGATATCGGCGTGTTTTTTTTGCATCTATTATTGCCTATTGCCATCTTTATATTAAATTCGACAGAATCCTCGCTCATAGATTTTCAGGGTTATAGACTGACCTTGTAACTTGATCCTTCCGGTGGCTCTATAATAAGTAACGCTATGATTTGAACTGGTAAGTGAGCAAATTAGCAATTGTAGTATTCACCTACCAGTAAAAAAACCCATAGAAAAGTATGAAATGCAGTGGAACTCTAAGTAAATAAACCGTAAACGAAACTGTACCATAAGTGGGACGTCGTCGACCAATAGCGAAAAAAAAAATTCTTCCGTCGTTAGACAACCGACAAAGCGAAATTAGTTCATTTCAGAATCCCGTTTTGTTTGCGGTTACAAATTTTCTTAATTTAGGAAAAACCACTACCCGCTGTGGAACATAGCACCCTTTTTTCACTATAAAAAATAAACTAGAAACTTTTCGGCAAATCTAGAAAACTAGAAAAGTAACAGAAAGTTTCAATGCTAAAGTCCAGATTTAGTAATGCACGTTTTCAATCATTACACATAACTGGATTTTAAAGAGGCCGATGAAGAATTGTAAAATCATCCGACATCTTGTTCATGATATTCACTAAACTCGAATTGTTATACTTGAAAATGGTAGTGATTTTTATAAAGCTATTTTAGATAAAACATATTTTTTTACGTTACCCATGGATTACGGCATTTACCACAAATATTCCGGCACTGTAGATATACTGAAGGTATTGCGATAGGATTCTCAATAACAAAAATCTGTTTGTGACTACTGTAAGCAATACTGTCAAAAGAATAATTTGTTCATTCTGAATATATTTGCATGTATTGAGAATACATAATCACGTAACTTTATAAAGCTGTAGAAATTGTTACTTTTAATTACGATAAATGCAATTAGCACGATATGAAATTATATTTCGCCTTTATAATTGCGCTAATAAAGTGGTTAATTATAATTGCTAATTAAAGCTCGAGATATTGAAATTGAAAAACAGTTGTCAACATACCTAAAAATATGTTAAAGGGTATTTTTCTTAGCTTTTCAGATATATTTCGGTTTCAATGTATTTGTTACTTTTTAGAAGTGTGCACTTTAGATTTTCTAAGGAATTAATTACATTTAGGGAGAATCGATACCTTGGGCTAATTTAAAACCTTGCTGGTTAGTTGTAATGAGAACGTTTTACTACCTTACCACTACAACAGCCCCTTAAATTGTTCGGTTCAGACAATCTAGTTTAATGACTTGAGTGGCGATATATCCTTTATACATTGACGCAAGAGTTAAGCCGAAATTATTTGGGTAAAGTACACAAGACAGAGTAAGTAATTTCTAAGAGTTTTGTAAAATATTCTAATTATCAATTATCGATTTAGTACAAAGCTCGTAGAGTAATAATTATACTTTAACTGTCATTTATTGTAACGGTTTTAACAACTGCTGAAATTCTGCACAAAACCAAAGACATAGTATACAATCTATGTTATACAGGTAACCAAATATTATATATTTTTATGTTAAAATAAAAATGTTTAATTACAAACAATATTAAATTATTACTCGTAGTAGCCACCATCTCAATTAGTGACTTTTGCCAACGTAACACCAATTTTTGCATGCCGCTCTTGTAAAATTCTATGGATTTTTAATACAAAAATTGACAGATTGCATTTATAACATCAAGTCTTGTTTTGAACTGTCTGTATCTCGTGCAGTTGTCAAGAAACAAAAAAAAAGGTGGTAATCACTTGGCGCAAAGTTCAGAAATTTTTCCCGGATCAATTTTGCGGTATGAGGTATGGCGTTATCCTGTAAGAATAGCACTTTCTTCCGATTGACTAAAGAGGGCCCTTTTTGGATGTGTGCTGCTTGTACTCGCTGAAGCTGTTCATAAAATAAGTTTGCAGTGATGATTTGACCCCTTTCCAAACATTCTTAATGGATTATTCCAGTCGCTGTCCACCTAACACACAATAAAATATTGTTTGGTTTTACCGGGTGTGAAAATTGTAAGTAAATTAGATCAGATATTTTTTTTTCTTCTCGTGTTTCGAAATTTTGGTTTAAAAAGTCAAAACATGTAGAATGTTTTAAGTATTGCTGTATTGAGTATTGAAATTGGTTGAAAGTTTTTTAATGGTTAAGGTATTAGAGTATGGTATTTAAAAATTCAGAGCATAAATTTTGATGTCGATTAAATTAAACGTAATTTGAGAAATGCAAGATATGGATATAAAATTGTTTTGTAGTTGCTATTTGAGGATGTTAGAGTTTTTTATTACAAATTAAAATTTGGAATTTCAAGGCGTATAGGTTTTTTTGTTTATTGTCGCTAATACTGTTAATTCAAGATTTAATTACGTTTCATTCACAGGTGATACTTGCGTTACGATTAGGTTAGAATAGTTTTTGTATAAATAAATGTTCTCGTTATTTTAAATTTTGCGGAAATTTGTTAAATGGATTTGAAATTGCATCATGTAAAATTATATTAAGTATACAATTATTGCGTTGTATGGTACATATTTTACGAATTTAAGTTGTAGCCGACAATCTGTCGCCTCTCCTTTCGATAAATATTTTAGTCTATAGACAAAAAGTCATATTTCTACAGACGTTTTTCGCGCGTATGTTAATTTAAAGTGACGAAACTATGTAATAGGCTAATTAAAAGGTAAGAGAGATGATAGGGAAGATGGCTAAAACTGGAGGAGGTTGAAGTCAGTCTAATCCAAGATATAGGCGAAGACTCATTTTTTTTTTGTTTGCGATTTCGCAAAGTACGCGGAAGGGTTGGTGGAGTAAGAGAGTGTTAGCGCCATACCGCGAGGGTGTACCGAACAGTACCGTGGAAAGATTTCCGTATCCACTATTATCGAGTTTCAACACACCCCCGGTTTCTTATATCGTTGTGTTTCGTTTGGTCAATAGTAACAGTTTTCGGTCATATAAGTAATTGGTTTTAGTGTTTTTACGAAGTGCTAAACCTTTATTCTGTTGAACTGTTTTATCGAATTTTGGTTATGCGGATTAATGTTAACGAGTTCCTGGTTAAAGGGGTGGTTTCGCATATACTGCGCAGCTCAAACAAATAAAGTACAAACTTGCTGTATATAGTGCCGCTTTAATAAGTTTTACTTAGATAAAAGTAAAGTAGCTGTAAATGAAATTATAGTTGTGTCCATATTAACGTTAACAGGTGACTAAGTGACCGTAGCGTATGGTTTTTGGTTTAGAGATTCGCCGTTATAAATTTAAGAATCAATCATACACCGAGTGGAGCGATTGCTGACGTATTGTTGTGATAAAAAAAAGTTCGATTGATCATTTGTGCTGTGTGAGGTAACTATTTTTCTGAATTTATATGCGTTAGTGATTTTAATAAAATGTTTGATTGTACTTATTTAGTCGAATGAATATGTCTTCTGTGAGTTTAGTTTGGGTAACGTCTAGATATCGTTCAATGAAATTATTATTGATGTTCCGATTTGTTCCTGTTTGGTGTGATTTATTTAAAAATTTAAAGTAGAAAAATTTGAGAAAATGAGCTTGTAAGTTATCATTTCAGGTTATTTATAGGTATATAAAATTTGGTGTTTTTTTTGTAACTGCCACACCAACACACCCAGTGTTGATTGTAATCATGTGTAATTTTAATGTAATATACGAAGGTGTTAATGACTAGATGATACTATTTCATTTCTTTTTCCTTTCTCACAACGCTATGTGTAATTACGTTTATTCAACATTAACGGATCAGTTGTTGAGTATTGTACACGATATTTTTGCGAGTAGTCGCAACTTTTGAGTTTTTAAAGGGATCATCTGATTAGCTGTCGATTTGCCAAAGGTAAGCAGTTTGTGTATTTGTTTGAGAATGAGCTGTGTATTTTCAAATTTAGGAATTTCAACCTCGATTTTGTCGTTTATTAAATTTTAGGTTTTATGAAATTTCGATCTTTAAACGTATCTTTTGTAACAAAGTTGAGTCGTCTATTAACCCATTTAACAATTTATAAAGAAATATTGGACCGTTAGATACTCTACGCTTTTTAACGTGTCTAAACTGTATATTGAAACTAATTCTGAATATAATATATGTTGAGGGAACCGTTTGTGTTCTATATAAAACAAAAGTTGAAAAAATCCAAATTGGGTACGTTTCAGATACAATTGATACTTATCGAAGTACAGCGACAAAATTATAGAACTGTACTCTAGTTTGGTAGTACTAGGACTTATATAAAGTTATGAATGGAGGCGTGGTTTTAAAGACTTTACAACTGCGGTAGAAAGCCTAATAACTGCATCGAACGTTTACAGATGCCATTAATATGACATATAATTTAGCTTTCAGTCTAATATGACCCCAAGTCTTTAATTTCACTCACACATTTTAATATAATCATTAAATGAGTAATCAAATGTAATTTTATTAATTTTCCTAGTGAATTTATGTGAATTTATATGTATTAAAATACAATTTATTATCATAGGTCCATTTAACTAGCCTGTTAAGGTCATACTGTAAGCTGTAACAATCGTCAGTACCATTTACGATTGTAAAGATTTTAAGGTCATCCGCGTACAATAAGAATTTTCTTGTTTGTGTAGCTACTTACGTCATTTACAAATAACAAAAATAGAAGAGGCCCTAAGTTGCTTTCCTGGGGTGCTCCTGACAAGGCAGTGAACATGTCGGATTTATAGTTGTCAATACTCACGAACATATTTCTGTTACATAAGTAATACCCGAGTAAACGTATTAAATAATCGTCAAATCCGAAGCTACAAAGTTTTTAAGAAAATTCCATGGTTCAATTTTTCAAATGCCTTGGAAAAATCAGTATAAATGACATCTACCGAACAATTTTCCAAAGCATTTGTCACGTAATTACTTAGATTTAACAAATTTGTACAAGTGGATCTTTTTGGCATGAAACCATGTTTAGCTTGACGTATGCACGCGTTAAACAAGGTACATAACGGTTTAGCTAAATCGTACGTACAGTTTTTAAAAATATAGCCTGGAATTTCATCTACTCCTATCAATAACATGGTCAATGGAAATGACCATCGTAATTAATTGAGATTGAGAACATGAACCAATTACCTCGTCATCTGACGATTGCTCAAACACTGATTTGAAATACTCCACAAAAGCGTTAGACATAAACTGGCCAGACAACGAAAATGCAATGAACTAGCTACATCTCCTTTGGGCAGTCGTAAATTTTGGTCTTTAGCTAAAGCCATTAGTAAAACTTTGGAACATCTTCATCCCCCTGACGTCTATTGACGGATCGGTAGTTGCTGATTCTGTAGACAAAGCCAACGTTTTGTAGATTTGTTTGCATCAAACTCGTGTCTCAATGATTCTGGAAAGGATGTGCCCCTAGTCAACCCTTCTTCATAGACTATGAAACCAATTCATTTTCGGTACAAGCTCTTGGAATCGATCATCAGTAGGCTTGATCTCAATAAGCCGACTGGCCCAGACGGTATCCCAGCTATTGTCTTAAACAAATGTTCCCCGAACTAGTACCAGTCCTATCTAAGCTCTATACGATCTCAATGTCTTCTGGGAATTCCTTCATCATGGAAGTTAGCAAATGTTCAACCTATTCCCAAAAAGGCGATCCCTCAAATTACCGACCAATTGCCATAATTTCCATTTTGTCTAAAATCATGGAAAAAGCAACTGCTCAAGTTCCTTGAAACTAACAAACTCCTTAGTGACCACCAATATGAGTTTAGGCAAAGTCGTTCAACAGCCGATCTTCTTTCATATGTGACCCAAGTTTGGAACAATACAGTAGAGCAGTCCGGTGAAACAGTTGTAGTCGCTTTAGATATCTCAAAGGCATTTGACCAAGTTTGGCATAAGTGTTTACTTGCCAAACTCACCTCGTTTGGGTTAAATGATACGCTCATCAACTGGGTTTCTATTTTTCTTGATAAAAGACGAATACGTGTCGTAGTTGATGGCTTCTTTCAAAAGAAGTTAGCATTAACGCGGGCGTACCACAGGGATCCGTTATAGCGCCTACACTTTTTCTGCTGTACATAAATGACCTTATTTCTTCAACAACTAACCACATCCATTGCTTTGCTGACGATAGCACTCTTCACTGTAGTTCATCTCAGTCTACTCATAGTGATAATCCACCTTCTATGTCAAATCAAGAAATTAAAGCTGAAATGGAAAATTCAATCAACAAAGACATTCAACGTATTTTCGAATGGGAAGCAATAATCTAGTTAAATTTAATGCTAACAAAACTCAGTGTTGCCTTATGTCCGCCAAAAAGATCGATCATTTCATGTTGTAAGTATGAATGGCTCAGTTCTTAAGTTTTCAGACTCTATTACTTTGTTGGGTATGACTGTATCTTCAAATCTCTCATGGGTTGACCATCTTCTGTCAGCTACCAAAACAGCTGCTCGTAAAATAGGTTTTTGTACAGATCTAAGCAGTACTTTACCTCTCGACAATTTCTTCTGCTGTATAAGGCCCAAATTCCGCCTCATCTGGAATATAATTCTCACCTCTGGGTTAGTGCTCCCCAATACGCTCTCGATATCGTTGATCGTATTCAAAGAGAGCGATTAGGCTTACAAATGACCCGTCCTTAACTTCTCACATACAGTCCCTTGAGCATAGAATGATGGTTTCAGTTCTTTCTTTGTATTATCGCTATTACAACGACTATTGTGCTGCTGAATTATATTCTTTGATACCATCTCGGGCTATCTTTGCGAGAAACACTCGGTTCGCTCATTCACATCATCAGTATGCAGTACAAATCTCCACTTGTCCTACCAAACGGGCGCAATCCACATTTTTCTACACGTTTTCTAAACTCTGGAAAGATCTCCCTAGTTCCTGTTTTCCTCTCACTTATGATATGAGAAAGTTTAAGGTAGCTGTTCATAGGCATCTATTGGCAATTCATTATCCCTCTATCCACCCTCCTAAGTGTTCCTGAGTACTTTAGCACGATAGGCCTAATTTAGCCTGTTCAGGTCCACAATCAAAAAAAGACGTGAATACTTCATTTTCAAGCTTCATAGACGCGGGCATAGATGAATTACCCTTCTTTGAATTTATAAACTTAAACAATTTCTTCCGGTCATTTTAAAGTTGGATTCGCACTGATCAACGTATAAATTGTGCGCTTTCGAGATTCCTTTCTTTAAGGCGGCTCTAATCTGACAATATTTATGTTATATGGATGGACTTTCTATATTTGTCTTTAGTCTCGTTAATTATGGATTTATTAAACCAAACAGGTATCTTATTGAGGTGAAGTTTTTTGGCACATGCTTCATAATTAAATTATTAGGTTTTTCATAGAAGCGTTACAGCATAACATTAACGTCTACATTTACATCGCAATCCCAATTCTCCAGACTGATGCTATAATAAAGGGCACAAAATCCGCCTTTTTAAAATTAAATTTTTGTTTCTATTTATTGCACCGTTCTTTTCAAGCGTATTGACAACTGTGAAAGATATTGGTGGATGATGATGATCTATTATAAAAATGGGTTCTAGCACAGGGTATAACATCACAGCTTAAGTTTGAAAATACTAGGTCAAGACAGTACTCATTTTTATTGACAACTGAATTTTGTTGAGTTAAGCTAAAGTAGTTTACACCGTTATCTAAATTCAGTGTAATATTATTAGTAGAAGATAAGTTACCAGGATAATATTGCGGAATGTTGAAGTCTTCTATCTACATTACTTTGATATAATAAGGAAGTTTCTTCAATTGCTTTGGTTAGTGTAAGCGTCATGGTAATCTTGGTGGAATGTAAACTAATAAAATCATTAAAAATTGTATTCATTACTTGCTACTTTTAACAGTAAGTACTCAATTGTAATCTGTCGCATTTAAACACATTATAGTCTGAAAAACAATTTCATCATTGCACACATGAGCATGCAAACAGGTCTCTGTAATCAAAATAACATCGTATTTCTTTACATATGAAGCAATGTATGAACTATTTAATTTAGTGTTTATCCTTCTAGCGTTTTCACAATATACAGGAACATCCTGGCTGCACTGTCTTTGAACGTTAAAAACAATGTTCCTTCGTTGTTGACGCTATTGAAGATCTAAGCTCCTTTGCTACGATATCCGCTGTGAAAATATTTGGATTATGGGTCTCTGTACGTTTGTCCATTGACTGAGTTGGTGGCTTTTTTACCTGATAAGGGTCACTAAATGAAGGCAAATGTGATGAGTTGGGTGATGGTTTAATGTTAACTTGAACTAGGTTTGATTCAAAAATATATGAATTGACAACATCTAGACGCGTTTGCAGTTGTGCTTGAACACAGTTTAAAAGTTTAATTTTAGGTGCTTTCCGCATGTGAAATCCGTGGTTCGTAAAGTGATCACCACAAACTATTGAGTCAGTGTTAATGTACACTAAGTTTTTATGGAAATAGTAATATAATGCCGAATTAAACTGTAAAACTTGTTTATTAAAGTTTGATTTCCCCCGCCAATATGGGGCTGATATGAGAATCACGTTAGTTCGTTTAGAAAGACTTAATTTTAGTAATAGTCTCATTAGTGACCATACATTTTCTTAACACGTTGTTGTATCCACCAATAACAATTACATAATCTTTTTTGTTGAAATTACGTGTTACAGACTCAACATTATTTAGTACATCGTCTATTGTTGTATTGGGTTTAAATATGTTAGATATATTAAATTTTTCGTTATAATCCAGCTCATTCTACATTATTCCGAAGTCCCTGGTATGGCTATCACCACGAACCAGAATACTCGGTTTTTTAATATTATTATTATCACTATTTTTAGCTTTCATATTGTTCACACACAGAATTTGTTTATCATTAATTTTAAACGGTGTAGCAGGTATGTTATGTGGGATATTATTTGTTAGTGGTTGTTCTTTGACTCTAAATTTTTGGTTAATTTTTTTTATTACATTATCTTTGTTTAATAAGGCGTTATGCATTTCAGTTTTCTGAACATTAAGAAATTTTATTTGATTTCCCAGAATTTTTATTTTATTTAATAGATAGAAATACTTCTCACGCCGACAGTAGTAGTGGGACACTTGCGCCGCCATCTTGGATTTTGACGTCAAAAGACCGCCCACGTGGGGGGCCGGTTTTTCCACCCTTATTTTTACACGCTTACGTGTAGGACGTGTTTTTTCACCCCTATTTTTGCACATCCACGGGGGAGACCATATTTTCCACCCTTATTTTTAAACGCTTACGTGTAGGACGTGTATTTTCACCCCTATTTTTACACATCCACGTGTGAGACCGTATTTTCAACCCTTATTTTTATATACCCTCATGTGAGAGCGCATTTTCCACCCTTATTTTTACACGGTTACGTGTAGGACCGTATTTTCAACCCTTATTTTTATTCGCTTACGTGTGAGGCCGTGTTTTCAACCCTAATTATTTTTGCTCGCTTATATGAAGGACCGTATTACCCTTATTTTTATGATTTCTTTTGGGGTTAAACCTTATGGTTGTATTAAGGACCTTTTGACACCTAGGACTTTTGCTAACGCGAGGACAGGGGTGGGGGCTGGTCATGGCTTAGAACTGTACTTAGGGCAGGGGCTGTATGTAGAGCTAGGGCTGGAACTTAGGGCTGGTCTAAGGATAAGTCTTAGAGTTTGGTCTTGGTGGCGGAGCTAGGGTTGGAGTCAGGCCTTGGTGGTGGAGCTAGGGTTTAGAACTGTATTTAGGGGTGGGGCTGTATGTAGAGCTGAGGATAAGTCTTAGGGTTATTTCTGATAGTATTAAGGTCCTTCTGATAGTTTAGCCCCGGAGGCTGGGCAGACACATACGCCTACAATAATTGCATAATTAATAAGATATTATTATTTAGTCTATTGCTTTAAAAGGGTTAAATGCTATTGAAGAAAACGTTTCTAATAAGGAGATGAGATAGCATCTGTGTTAAGGATTGATCTTGCGTGGGGGAATTTGAATGACAGTAAAATTTAATTATAGAACACTTATTTTTATAGTCATAATTAAAAAAAAAATCCTCAGTGAACTATAAAAAAAAATTACTGACACTCCTAATGAAACAAAACATTTTTATTAAGTTAATTAATCACATTAACAGTTTGTGTTTTCTAAAACGCATATTAAAAACATAGTTTACCTGCATTGAAATAATATCCATCCGTCCGCTAAGAATGTTGTACGTCTTAATATTTTTTAAAGAAACTTAATGCTTAGATGTTAACTGTAATTAAAAATCTGTAAATAAATAAAAGGGTTAACACCACACTTACCAGATCTGTACTTAAAGAACGTTTTCGAGGCACTGATTTACGAGTGAAGTTACTGTTTTGTGTTGCATGTCAAACTAAAGAACAACTTTCTAGATTGTGTAAAAACCACCTATAATTAGAGTGTAAAATATACAATCTTATCATCTTTATCGCACTTGCAGCAACATACATTTACCTTTCTCTTAAAATAAATCGGTTTGAAAAAATATTCATATTGTACACACAAATGGTTTTTATAAAAACCATATTAAGTGTTTGGAATGTTTAAAATTCCATAACATTTTGTAGTAAGAAATTACTGTTCATAGTCTAAAACCAATATAAATGATTAATATAATTTCTAAAAATATTATTAGAGTTGATACGCCGTTTTATTTCAAGTAATTGTTTTCAATATATATAAAATGTGTAAGTGGACCTGTATTATTTGTTGTAACCTTCTACTTACATAAATTCAACTTTTACACGAATTAATAACGACCTCCACTAGTTTTAACACAATCGCTATGTAGCGTGTTTTTATTTACACCCGTACTTCTATAAACTATTAATGCTCCATTTTAATAGGGTGATCAACTATCTGAAAAGGTTTACTGTTAAAGTATACGATGAAGATCGTTTGAAGCAAACCCTGTATTATTCTTATATACGAATGATATTTCAAAAAGTACTAGTATAATTAACATGAAGGTTTATAAATCTACATCCAGACAAGGAATCAGTTTTAAACACAAAGAATTTATCTGTAAGGGCAGACAATGCTATTACATAAGACGTTTTACAAAAACGTGGTTATTCCACATTGAGAAAATTGTTAGTCATGAGAAACAAGCTGGTCTTGAAGTTAGCCTTGAAGTTAGCTAGTCATAGGTTTTGAAGATTACCTTGAAGTTAGCCTTGCAGCAACTTTTATAAAAATGTACACCTGAGTTTAAGTTGACGTATATTGGTTTATGGATATTTTATTATTCTAAGAAAAATGTTATTAAAAATGTTTTCTATTAATTAACCTTTGTAGACTATATGTT
>JARFJB010002127.1:0-2500 GCA_036346205.1 Vesta saturnalis
TAAAAAAAAAAAAAAAAAAAAAAAATATATACGTACAACACTATACACACACACACACACACATACACACAGACAGACAATGTATATACATATACATACATACATACATACATATATATATATATAACACATATATACACACATATAAATAGAATATATACACACATATACATATACACATACAACACACATATATAACACACGTACCACACAGTAAACATACATACACAACCCACACCATGCACACACATGCAACACAATAACACACACACATACACACACACACACACACACACACACACACACACACACACACACACACACATTACACACACACATAACACACATATACACACACACACAACACACGCACAACACACACACAGACACACACGCACGTACACGCACACGTACACGCACACGCACACGCACACACACGCACATGCACACGCACACGCTCAAGCACACGACACGCACACACACACACAAAACACACACACACACACACACGCACAGGCACACGCACACAAACACACGTACACACACACACACACACACACACACACACACACGCAGACGCAACGCACGCGCACACGACACAAAGCACACGCAACGCACATACACGAACACGCACATGCAACACGCACACGAACACGCACACGCACATGCGCACGCACACGCACACGAATACGCTCAATCACATACGCAAAGGCACATGCACACACGCACACGCACACGTACATGCACACTCATCTGAACACGCACACGCACACGCACCCTTGGACGCACACTCACGCACACGCACATGCACCAGCTCACGCACACGCACACGCTTAAACCCTCATCCTCACGCAGTCGTACACGCGCACGAACACGCACACGCACAAACGCACACACAACGGCACATGCGCACACACGCACACGTACACGCACACATACGCACACGCATACGCACACGCACATGCACACTATGCACATCACACGCGCACGCCTACGTACACACACACACACACACGCACACACACACACACACACACACACACACACACACACACAACAAACACACACAACACACACACAACACACACACACACACACACACACACACAATAACCAATACAACACAACACACACACACACACACACACACACACACAACACACACACATACACATATATATATATAAAATATATACACACGTATAACATATACACACACACACACACACACACACACACACACAGACACACACTATACACAACACACATATATACATACATATATATACAACAATATATAACACGCACACATACATAACACATATACACAACACACAATACACACACACAACACACCACACAGCAAATATATAACAACACACACATAACACCAAACACACATACACAATATAACACATATAAACATAACACAACACACACAACACAACACACATAATAATATACAACACAACACATACACTAACACACACACTATAAACACATAACACATACACACACACACACACAACACACACATACACACATACACACATACACACAAATATACACACATCACAACACATAAACAACACACACACACACACACACACACAACACACACACACACACACACACACACACAACACACACAACACACACACACACACACAACACATAACACACATACACACACACACACACACACACACACACACACAACACACACACCACACCACACCTGCACACACACGCACCACAACACACACAACACACACACACACACACACACAAACAACACACAACACACACACACACACACACACAAACACCACACACACATGACACACACGCACAACACACGCACAGCACACGCACACGACACACACACACACGACACACACACACGCACACACACACACACACACACACACACACACCACAGCACACGCACACAACATACGCACAACACACACACACACACACGCACGAGCACGACGCACACGCACACACAACGCACACCACACACAACGCACATGCACACACGCACACGAATACGACACGCACATGCACAGCACACCACACAAACCACACACAACGCAACACACACACACACACACACACGCACACACACACACGCACACACACACACACGAACACGCACACACACGGCATCACGCACACCACGCACACGCACAGCACACGCACACGCACACGCTACACCTCACTCGCACACGTACACGCGCACGAACACGCACACGCACAAAGCACACACAACGGCACATGCGCACACGCACACGTACACGCACACATACGCACACGTATACGCACACGCACATGCACACTTATACGCACACTCACACGCGCACGCTTTCACGTACACACACACACACACACGCACACACACGCACACACACACCCACACACACACACACACACACACACACACACACACACACACACACACACACACACACACACACACACACACACACATATACAC
>JARFJB010002127.1:5000-7500 GCA_036346205.1 Vesta saturnalis
ACGCAGACGCAGACGCAGACGCAGACGCAGATGCAGACGCAGACGCAGACGCAGACGCAGACGCAGACGCAGACGCAGACATAGACATAAACACAGACACAGATATAGACACTGACTCAGACACAGATATAGACACTGACTCAGACACAGACACAGACACAGACACAGACACAGACACAGACACAGATCCAGACACAGACACAGACACAGACACAGACACAGACGCAGACACAGACAGAGGCACAGACGCAGATCCAGACACAGACACAGACACAGACACAGACACAGACACAGACACAGACACAGACACAGACACAGACACAGACACAGATCCAGACACAGACACAGACACAGACACAGACACAGACGCAGACACAGACAGAGGCACAGACGCAGATACACACACACACCTGCTCGCACGCAACCATCCCTCCCACTTACCCACCCACTCCCTCATGCACGCTCGCTAGCTGCCGCGCACACACACACATCTAGGCATGTTGGCCGATTGTGACGAAACTTGGCTAAACGTTGTAAAATGAGCTAACAAGTCTATTTATCGATAGTGAAAAAAAGTCGATTGAATTACCTTCTATTCCTACATACGTGTGTATAGGTTGTGGGTAAAAATGGTTATTTGTCCGTTGCATAGATTTACATCGTTTTTAGTGATTTTAAAATAGGGTTATCAATCTGTTTTACACACGTATTTAACGTATTAACTTTTTGGATTTTTGATTGTGTATTTTTGTACTTAAATACAAAAATATTCCATTAAAAACCCACAAGGTCGAAAAGCCTTTATTAAAAGCAATTAAATTTGGCAAGTGTTAATAAATTACCTGTAGGTTAATAAAACAAGCTAACAAATTTAAAGAGTACCTAAACACTTCGCCAATATTTCAAAACCATCAACATTACGGCAAAAGGTATACACAAGTAGTCTTTAACACAATTCAATTTTAAGTCAGTTATTTTATGAGTTTCATATGAAACTGAATAAACGTTATTTAATTTAAATATTGTGCTTATATTAAACATTAAATTAATATAGCTACAGTTTTCATATTTGAGAAAAAACAGAGAATCGTCTTGCATTAATGCGTAATTTATACGTTATTAACTTATTACGTTTAATAATATGCACAGAATTGGGTATTATTTTAGTTAAAAATTATTAAACTATTTAAAAAAAAGAGAAACATAGCTAGGTTTACAAGTATCATATTTATTCCTTTGTTACAGTTAAAAATTATCAAGCGTATAATTTATAATTTAGATGTATGTAAGATATAAGACTTATTCTTTGTACATTTAATATGAGAAAGTGTGAATAAATTATAAATAGCCGATCGGCGACTGATATTTATAGAATTTATCCCTTTCATTGGAAGCACTGTATATCCATATGTAGTCACATAGAAATAATTTTTGATACAAATTGTTTACTATTTTTAATGGACGAACCTGATAAAATTAAATGTGTTGTCCATAGATTCAGTTTGCTCAGTTTGTCGTTCCTAGATTAGCGCCTGGTGTCTGTTGTATAAATTTGATACCGGTATGAACATTATAATAATACACATTTTGTTGTACTGACGCGTAATTATTAACTCCATTCAAACAAACAGTGTGAACAGGATAATGCATAATTTTATTTCAAACTGTTGAAAATAAATTTAAATGACCTATTTAACGATATACTGTGATTCTACGACTAAGACAAGATAAAGTGCGGCATCAAAAAATTTCTGACGTAAACTCAGGATACCGTATATAATTAAAACGAAAACCTCAGGATATAATTCAATATTCCTGTTTTGATTTTGTGATCGTTAGAATGTCGCGACTAAAAAGGTAACGTAATATTTTGAAAGAATTTAATCATGGATAGCTCTTCTTTCTATAAATTTTAAGAGGAATCATAACTTAGATTTCATTTTGAAACGAATTTTCCAGATCAGAAATTTACCAAATGTCATGTTATGTATAAACGAATTTTGAATATCCATCAATTTGTATTTATTTTTTTCATTTTGAAACGGTTTATAATACAGAGAAAATTCACTATTCGTTATTCCTATTTATACGAATGTGATATAAAAGCGCAATATCGTATACAATTAAATAAAACTTATTGGCATTAATCGTAAACTTGAAATTTAATTCTAGTTAAATTTAAGAGAATGTATTTCGAGTAAAAAATAATGTTGCTTTACGTTGTATAAATTTATATTTTGAAATAGGAGTAAAGATGACACGACAACCAAACGCTTCCCTGGTTAAAAAATTAATGAAATTTCCATTACTTTAACTTCACTAAGCTATTGTTTTAGTCAATTATAAAATTAAGCAATCCCGCAAAGTAACAATATATGAGGGTTAAACTGAAATTATTGAGAATAAGATAGCCCTGAAAAATAAATTAAACAGTGTTATTAAGAGCAATTATTTAATCGTAATTTCAACTTCTGTTACGTTTGTTATAAATCGTTACTAT
>JARFJB010002127.1:15000-180000 GCA_036346205.1 Vesta saturnalis
TGAACACGAGAAAGTGTAAATATCACGTTTCTGGATAATTATTTGGATAACTGGAACTAGGAAGTGTCAGGCAGGTTAGAATGGAATTAATGACAGGCAGGTAATTTGATTTTCACTGGTCAGGATTTCTAGATCAAGTGGAAATAAATTCGAATTGAAATAGAATAGGATGAGTGAAAGAAAAGAATAAAAGACTACGTATTTCGGGCTGTTCGAACTTTCCTAGCTCCTTCAGCCACAATCACGGATTCCCAGCATACACTATACATTACGTATATATGAATGGTGGGATTAAGGATGGGTGTGGTCAGGATAGGATCGGAAGGAACGCTACATGTGCATAACGAAAACCCTGAAGAAACCTCATTCAAGGTAGACGGTAACGGGAATCGAACCCATTACCTCCCAAATTCTAAGCAGGTTGTGTCACCACTACGCTACCAGCTCGGTGGATGAGTGAAGGTGAGCGAGGCTATTTATAGGGGATTTACTAGGAGGGGAAAAGGAGTGGGAAACTGATAGGATTTATAAACAGTACTACATTTAATTAAAAATTATTATTAATTAAAAAACTTACTACATTTAATTAATTAAAAACTTAAGTACTACATTTAGTTTAAGGAAATACATAGGAAAGAAGATAGTAACTTCTGTACTAGGATTGGATAATTAATTTGTGATGAATTTTAGGATCATTACAGTTTTTACTTAATTGTTCCGTTTTAACTACAAACGGCGTGCGCAATAAACTGCAAGCCAGCTACGAAAGCCCATTCTTTTAATCATCAATGTTTTTGTTTATTATATTTTCTATATCGATTTATTAACTGGGTCGATTGTCTTATTGAACATTTATCACTCGCGACCAAAACATCAACTTGGAACACTTTCAATACGCGCTTAAAACGCTATTGTAAATTATTACGCAATCTTTTTATTATCGCCAACTTGGCAACATTTACACTTTTAATTATTTTTAGCTTTTCTTCGCATTAGTAAGGAAAATATCATTTATATTTCTTTATCACTATATCAACTAAATGTTCGTTATAATTTCACAATTTAAATTGCAGTATAACTTAAACTGTAGTTATCGCTTTTCAACAGTTTGGTTACTTTCAATTCAACCAACTCTGATCGATTACTTAATGCGACTCCTAATCGCTTTCTTTATGCAACTGTTTCTGATCGCTTATTTCACGCGACTGACTAACAAATACGCATCATTATAACAGCATTTCTACTTGCTCCCTTTCACAAAACAGTCATACCCGCAAATTACCGCGTATATTTAAAAGCGTTCCAACTTAACATGCAAATACTCGTCGAAACAAGCACAAGCTTTTTATCTTAATATTAATTATGTTCAAATACAATTAACCAATAACCATTAATGTCATTTAACGGTGCGAAATTCGAATGTCTAATGCCTCCATTACATAATTGTCATAAAGTGTCTAGTGTTTATGGACCGACAACTAAGAGAAGTGCGTTTTATTAAATTGTGGTACTTGTCGTGCCACTCGTGCGTTTTCCATCAAAAACCTAAAGTCGTAAAATGTAATCGACTCAAACAAAGTTGGGAAAGTTCGAGTGTGCTAACTCGATTTTTGTAATATTCTCAAATTGTCAATTATCTTTGAAAATCAAAGTTATTTGAGCGTTGTGTACCATAATTCAGCTACAAAAACTTGATAAAAGTTGTCTGTTGGTCTACTGGTTTTACACTTTCTATAACACTTTATTAGACCATATTACTATGAAAAAAGACTAGATGAGTGTAAAATTAATTACTTACATAAAGTGTGCGGTACAATAATGTTAGTTTGAAATACAAAACCAACGAAATATTCTCAATAATATGTCAGGCTTCCATACAGTAAAATTTCGATTGAACTTTGTAAGCTTTCACAATATAAGATAATTAAATTATAAATGTCTATCAAATTTAAAGTAAACGTAATTATAAAAGCTGTTAACATGTCTTTTGAACTTTAGAATGAAATTTATAAGCAAGATCTGTTTACTTATTAACGATTAATCAATGTTTTCATAGAATTTAAAAACAAGTGTGGGCATTGAAACTTATTTTCAGAAATTATTATTGTTACTATTGAGAGAAACTTTATGCAAGCAACTGATGAAATTTACTCATAATTTGTTGTAGAGTACGCTTATATGTTTATACGCTGTGAGAAGTACAAAAAATAGAGTAGTATTAAATACAATATTAAAAATCAAGATAATGCATACAGAACGAGATGTGTTGATTCTTAGTGATTATTGTGATTTTCGATATTGGTTGGTTACTTAATAATACTAAATTTTTGGCCATATTACAACTCTTAGGAAAACAACTTATAATAATAGAGCAACTTTATGTTTCCAATTCCATTCACTCACCTTGAATTCAGTCACAAAAGCTTTACAAACTCTTATGTAAAAAACAAATTAACTTCATTAAATGTGTAGAAGGTCATGCATTTGTCTCACTATCGCTAAATCAATTTATTACCTTATTGTGCGTGCGTCCGTGCGTGTGTGCGCGAGCGTGTGAATGCGCGCGTGGGGCAGTTTTTTTATGAAATATTTGTCAAACACTGGACATTTCAAGGTTATAGATTCTAGAATGATAAATTAATTATGTTCTCGGTAATTTTTAGGTACTTTTAATGTTACAAATATTTGAATCAAACTTAATAATTAATAATTGAAAACAGTTAGAATTTAGATCTTTTAATTCTGACAATCAGTGTGGTGAATTCACGTGACAACAGCAGCAATATCTCCTGCTTTTTTAAATTTTTGTCGAAATGCGCAATGTTATTCAACTAAAATAGTTACGGACACTGTTCAGAAATTCTTTTAACGATGACTCTAATTTTTAAGATACGTATGTAATTTAACCAAAATTATTTCTTGTTTCACTTAAGGACAGATAATTTCAAAAACGTTTAAATTTGACATAGTTATTTAACATAGAAATAGGAAGGGAGGGAGAAACGGCATTCCCCTAATGAAAAATATGTCAAAATAAATTTTGGGCGAGAATTTTGGGCGTATTCAAAAGAAATATTTTTAAACCTGAGCGATAGAGTAACCTGTATCAAAATACATCATTATTTTACTCCTCTCGAGCGGTGGGAGTGCTTTAAACCTACACCGTTGAATACATAGTACTCGCCATTTCTTACCTATATAAAATTGCCACGTGTCTAACCATCATATGGCATAAAAGGAATGGGTGGGCTCGACTAAACTCAGGCGTACGGTCGGAAGACCGCAGAACTCTCGGGTGCGTGGTTGTTTTGGAGGTATAGCTTAAAATGATAGTAACCTGGTTAGATAGGAACCGGATATGAGTAGGCGCCACAGGCTTTAATAAGGAAATACTCAACAAGTGTTGAAAGGAGAGTAAACCCTGTAAAGTCTGAAACAGGATTTACCAAAAAAAGAAAGAAATAAGAATGAAAGGAGGAAGTAGAAATGAAATGACAATTCCCCCGATAAAGTAATTTTTATTGTAGATATTCTGACAAAAGAATTATATATATATATATATATATATATATATATATATATATATATATATATATATATATATATATATATATATATATATATAATACATTCACCAAAGCCCACGATGGCAAGCAGTGAGCCTCGGCTTGTGCCCACGGCAAGTATAATTCTAAATTTCAATAAAATAAAAAAAAAGTAAAATTATTATATGCCCCCTTCCGGCCGTTGTAAGATCTTACTGTTCGTATTCGGAATTGGCTAATTTAACACATAATCCCATTGGGATGTTTAGTGAGATAAAAAAAAATATTAAAAAGAACTTAATGAAGTTGTTTGCCTTACGCTTCACACAATATACAGTAAATTGGAAAGCTTGTTCGGTCCACAGTAAATAACTACCGTAACAAACAAAGTAATTAAGAAATTTATAGGAAATAAACTGGCCCGAATAACCTTGTCCACAAGAAAAGTAATGTACATAACACATAAAGATTACGAGATAAAAATTACAAATTCATATAAAATTAAATGTTTAACATTTGCAGTAGTTCACATAATACAGATAATCGTTACACGCGGTATATTGCAATCAAAATAGGAGTTAAATCGTTGGGTGAATGTAGCCACAGAAGCTAGAATTAATTAGGTCAAAATGGAAGCTAAAACTGTTTAGGTGCGGTCTATTTATTTTAATGATTCAATTAAAATTTTACTTGTGATTGAGTGCAAAATACTCAAATCTGAATTAGTGAATATTATATATATATATATATATATATATATATATATATATATATATATATATATATTAATATTTAAAGTTGATTTTCTTGATTAGATTCTCCTCCATGGTTCTTAAAGAACCGATGTTGAAATGACGACGTTGTCATTTCAACATCAAGTATCTTATTTGAAAATTAATTAAATAAAATCATATCAACATCTGGAAACCTGACAATTATTTTCGTTGTAGAAATTCACTAAGAACCTCCTCGGTGTATTTGAAATTTGTAAACACAATCGTGTAACCAGGTGATAAGAAAAAAAAAAATAAAAATCTGACCTTTATTGTTGAAACGACAACTTATTTGATCTTGCAAGTTTCGGGCACTATTCTAATGATCTAACAGCCTTCACGTATATGGTCATAGATGTCAGTAAGGATATTATGCCTTCCAGCGATAATCAAGTACTTTGGATGTAACGTAACAGTAAAATGTGATTAGAAAATTTAAGAATGAATGCCGTTAGAAATGTAGGTAGTATAGAGATGCCAAAAGAAGGTAATACGGAGATGCTAAAAGAAGGTAAATATAAGAACGATGTTTAATTAATTATGACCGTTCATACCTCTTACAGGTGA
This sequence comes from Vesta saturnalis, assembly GCA_036346205.1. Classification (NCBI taxonomy): domain Eukaryota; kingdom Metazoa; phylum Arthropoda; class Insecta; order Coleoptera; family Lampyridae; genus Vesta; species Vesta saturnalis. Next base: position 19,886 of record JARFJB010002127.1, read on the forward strand.
CAAACGAGCCGATAGTGAACATTCAACGTAATTTCGATTGTTGAAGTGTCATTATATGTGAAGAATTAGTATTGAATGCTTTTATATTCGAAAACCTGAAAACAATTTTAACTACCATGAGGTTACCGAAACATGTGCCACTTACCGAAGATGTGGACGAATGAATAATTTCAATTATATCCGCCTTTTAAAAGCGTTAGTAATACGTTTACTTAACAAAGTATTACTTTAAGTGAGAATTTTCCAAAAAAATGATGCAGATCCAGAACCAGAAACGAAAAATTCTCTAGAAACTAAACATCCACCATCAAAGGAGTTCTTAAAAGGAAGAAAGCGAATTGGCCAACACCTTAAAAATCTATTTTACAAAGTTGAGAAAATTTTTATTTAGTCATTGCTGCCAAACTTAAATTGTGTAGAAAATATTTATTTATTATATGTATTTGTATTATTTGACCTTAAAAGATCTCAGGTCTCTATTTAACTGCTTTATATTAAATTATCCGAAATCTCAGAAATGTCGCTGAAGGTATTATTTTGACTTATTTTAACTAAATAAGAGATGTGTACGAAAGTTACATATGTAATTTTAAATGCAATTAGAGATGCGTAAAAATTTGCGAAATAGTGAATTGGAAGCATTCAACCTAAGAATAAATTGCTATTTTTAGTAAGTAAATTTGACAAAATGACGAACGTTATCAAAAAGCAACGTTTTCCAATAAAACACATAACAAAATAAATTCTGCTCCAAGTAGTAGATAAATATTCACATTACACAGGGTAGCACCGGGAAACTAGAAATTTTGAATGCAGTTTTGGTAGACTGGAGGAGTTGTTAAATAGGTGGGAGTGTCAAAAAGTTTACTATTTTGTAACTATGGAGCAGTCGGTTTACAACGAGCATTTTCTGTAAAGCTATTTTACAAGAATTGTAACAATGTGACTGCACTGCACTGAGCAGGCAGGCACAATTCTAAAAAAAACACTAAAAGGTCAACGTACTCATAGAATTCCAGAAAACATTGAAGCAGTTCGGGCTCAATTTTTAAGAAGCCTTCAATGACCGATAAGGAAAGATGCAGCAGCATTGAACCTAAACCAAACAACCGCTCGTTGAATACTTTTCACCATTGCAAAATTCAAGTTGTACAAAACTGAAGCGATTACACAACGTGGCACGACAACAGTTCACTCAAAACTAATTGAAAAACACAATGGCAGTCTCAATGTTTGTGACAATTTTTTCACATCCGGTGATGCTCATTCCATGTCAATGGATATGTAAATAAATAAAATTTTAGGTATTGGCCACCAGAAAACCTTCATGAATTTCACGAAGTACCATTAAATAGCCAAAAGGTTACAGTTGGGTGTGATATTTCATTACGGGGCATGATTCGCCCTTACTTCTTTGAGGATAAGTGAGGGAATTCATCGACTGAACGAGATGTTAATGTGCTCAACAATTTTATAGCAGAACAACTGGATGGTACGGCCAAAGCGTCAATAGCGTGGTTCACTAACTACGTTATTTGACGATTTGGCGGATGTTAATGTTAATATTTTACGTAGTCAAATAAATAATTTAGAAATTTACTGTTTATATCCAAAATGAAAATTTAGAAAAGAAAATAATTTAATACCTTTACAGGTGTTTACACAAGTAAATATTTAAAATTCTAAACCAAAACATTATGTATAAATATTAATTTGCAGGAAATTTATCAAAGTATGTACAATAATAGGGTTATATAAAATTTGTGACTCACATATACTGTCCTCACTGTAGATTGATGTCTTCGGATAACTCCAACTGATGCAGGCATGTCCACTCGATTGTAGTTGTTACCATCACCCATATACAGCCAACTCGATTCTCAGGTTGTCGAAGACACCAACTTCCAAAACTTATGATGTTTTCTTCAAATCAGCAAACTCCAACCACTTATTTTACTCTGGTAACTTTTTATTTAATTAAATTTAAACTTTGATGAATGGTATCGTTTAAAAGAAATATTTAAGTATTATCCAAAATTTTGTTGATAAACACTTTTATTTTTAGATGCCGATTCAAATTTTATTTAAAAGAAATTGTCCAGAAATAAAACAACATTAACCAAATAAAAGTGGGTTTTAATTTGGTATAACGGAATCAACTCAAGTTTGATAACACAAAGAAAACTTTACAAAATCGTGACACAAATTAACACGTACAAAATATTTTCCGAAAACGACAGGTATCGGAGACCGAACTATTTATTTAACCGTCGATATAAAAACAAATGCTCTCGAAGTATTCTTCGTAAAATATAACTTTCTTTGAAAATTTAAATTAGGTTATGAAACTTATTTTTTCACAAATTCACAACACTGTTTTAACTTTTAAACTTTGAACAAATTCTAGAGAGAGATTTTAATTTCAGAGCACTTCCTTTTATATTTTCTGGTTGTTACCAAAATTCAATTTTTTCCAGCCATTTTGCTATAATAAGGCTCTGATTGGTGGACTATATTACAAATTGGACTCAAATGGAAATTTGGCCGTAACTTTCTTATACATAAGCGAATTAAAATTAATAACAGAAATGAAAACTACTAAAATTTTGAAAAAAGACACCTAACAAGCTATGGTTCCTAAAATTAATATACGAAACCTAATCTAACTTAAATAAGCTTAAAACTATTTAAACTTACAAGCTAACTAATCTAATTACATAAATGGAATTTTGAGAAAATTTTACACAAGAACACATACTTTTGTGTTAGAAATATTTAATTTAAAGAAATTTTAAGCTTTTGCAAATTATCTAAATTCACCTCAAATTTACATAATTTTGCGGTGAAAAGCGATGTATCCTTATAAAACTGTGCATATTAGAAAGAACTTAATTGCTTTAAGAGCAAAATTTAAGCTAATAATGTAAAAAAGTATAAAATTATGTAAAAAACCTAGAAATTATAACCTAACCAAACTTAAATCTAAAATTGAAATAATTCATATTTAAAAATGTTTTCAACACTTGAAATGTTATGTTAAGGTTTGTAATTCTTGTCTTTATTATTTTCACTATATATTGCAATGCATAATGTCATATAGGTTGCATTAAAAAGTCTCTTCGTCTAACACTCTTATGAATCATTTCACTATAAAAATGTACACCACTATAAATGTCTTTATGCCAAAATGTTCTATGTGTTGTTCTTATTGTTAAACTTATATCAAATTTTTGTCACTAAGTCGCTTCCAAAAATATGTGCGAAAAATGTCTAAAATGTCCAAATTATAACCCTTTTAAAATTTTATATTTCCTGCTTTCAAAAACTAATTATACACTATCCCTAACATAATCCTAACTATAAGTTTATGTTTAAACACCTGTAAAGTGTTCACTTGCCAAAATTACCCTTGAAAATTGACTTTTATTGCAATAATTGAAATACTAAAATGACTTTACGAAAATAGGTTATATTTAACATTCTTGACAATTTTGTTAGCAGCAAATGCTTTTATGATAAAACCAAACTAAGTAAATAATATTCAGACTAATTTATACCAAACAAATCTATTTTAATCACATCGTGAACCAGATTTATATAAAACAGTGTCTTGCACATGTATCGAGCTTGAAATCACCCCTTTTATTACCCAAATGTCATTTAAACTGTCCGATACTTCTTTACCTCTTTCTGAACATCTCAATATATATATATATATATATATATATATATATATATATATATATATATATTTTAGATAAAAGAATTTTGTGAAAGTGAACTGTTGCAATTACCTTAAATATATAAATTTAATTAACAATTTTCGATTTTTTGATTACAAAATTAATAATATCAGTCCATTTATTTTCGTTGTAGAAATTCACTAAGAACCTCCTCGGTGTATTTAAAATTAGTAAACACAATCGTGTAACCAGGTGATAAGAAAAAAAAATAAAAATCTGACCTTTGTTGTTGAAACGACTACTTATTTGATCTTGCAAGTTTCGGGCACTATTCTAATGATCTAACAGCCTTCACGTATATGGTCATAGATGTCAGTAAGGATCTTATGCCTTCCAGCGATAATCAAGTACTTTGGATGTAACGTAACAGTAAATTGTGATCCGAAAATTTAAGAAGAAATGCCGTTAGAAATGTAGGTAGTATAGAGATGCCAAAAGAAGGTAGTACGGAGATGCTACAAGAAGGTAAATATAAGTACGATGTTTAATTAATTATGACCGTTCATACCTCTTACAGGTGACAAACGAATCGATAGTGAACATTCAACGTAATTTCGATTGTTGAAGTGTCATTATATGTGAAGAATTAGTATTGAATGCTTTTATATTCGAAAACCTGAAAACAATTTTAATTACCATGAGGTTACGGAAACATGTGCCACTTACCGAAGATGTGGACGAATGAATAATTTCAATTACATCCGTTTACTTTAAGTGAGAATTTTCCAAAAAAAATGATGCTTCAGCATCCAGAACCAGAAACGAAAAATTTTCTAGAAACCAAATATCCACCATCAAAGGAGTTCTTAAAAGGAAGAAAGCAAATTGGCCAACACCTTAAAAATCTATTTTACAAAGTTGAGAAAATTTTTATTTAGTCATTGTTGCCAAACTTAAATTGTGTAGAAAATATTATTTTAACTAAATAAGGGATGGTAAATTTTCGTAATTTTAAATGCAATTAGAGATGCGTAAAAATTTGCGAAATAGTGAATTGGAAGCATTCAACCTAAGACAAATTTGACAAAATGATGAACGTTATCAAAAAGCAACGTTTTCCAATAAAACACATAACAAAATAAATTCTGCTCCAAGTAGTAGATAAATATTCACATTACACAGGGTAGCACCAAACTAGAAATTTTGAATGCAGTTTTGGTAGACTGGAGGAGTTGTTAAATAGGTGGGAGTGTCAAAAGTTTACTATTTTGTAACTATGGAGCAGTTTTACAACGAGCATTTTCTGTAAAGCTATTTTAAAGAATTGTAACAATGTGACTGCACACTGAGCAGGCAGGCACAATTCTAAAAAAACACTAAAAGGTCAACGTTCTCATAGAATTCCAGAAAACATTGAAGCAGTTCGGGCTCAATTTTAAGAAGCCTTCAATGACCGATAAGAAAGAGCAGCAGCATTGAACCTAAACCAAACAACCGCCTTGAATACCTTCACCATTGCAAAATTCAAGTGTAAAAACTGAAGCGATTAAACAACGTGGGCAAAGTTCACTCAAAACTAATTGAAAAACACAATGGGTCTCAATGTTGTGACAATTTTTCAATCCGGTGATGCTCATTCCATGTCAATGGATATGTAAATAAAAAAATTTAGGTATTGGCCCAGAAAACCTTCATGAATTTCACGAAGTACCATTAAAAAAAGGTTACAGTTGGGTGTGATATTTCATTACGGGCATGATTCCCCTTCTTTTTGAGGATAAGTGAAATTCACACTGAACGAGATGTTAATTGCTCAACAATTTTATAGCAGAACAACTGGATGGTACGGCCAAAGCGTCAATAGCGTGGTTCACTAACTACGTTATTTCATTTGGCGGATGTTAATGTTAATATTTTACGTAGTACTGTCCGTAACGCTTTAAAATTCAACAAATCTCGCATTGATTTTGATTACGATATTGAATTTAATACAGATGCTGTTTCTTTAACTCAAGCCAATACTGAATTATCTGAATTTATTCCTAGATTTTCAAGAGATACTTCTATACTTACTTTTCCTCCTTTATGTAGCCTTTTTGTTCGTGCCTAAGCTAGAGCAATGTTTATGCAATATAGTTCCTCGGAGGAAGCAAAAGTACAGAATAACTTTCTACTACTTTTCGGGACAACTAAGTCTGAGTATGAGTTAAAGATACTTAAACGTACTACTTTTGCTGAATTCTCTCATTTACCATCTTCTAGTCCACATTGTACTACTGCTGTTAACGAACGTGCAGATACTGAATTTAATTTCTTCCGATTCAGATGAATCACTTGAGTGCCAGCACACTTCAATCCAACCCACTTATGCATTTTCTTCTTCATCTGCTAGATTCTCTTCGGTTTCCAAACTTGTGATTATACCATTTTCTGGAGACAGTACTTATTTTTTATTAGATGTTGTTACTCGCGTGGAAGAGTTAAGTATTTCTCGTGGGTTAACTCAATCTGCTTTATTTGCTGGTGCTCCTGAAATACTATCAGTTAAAGCCTTATTCTTATATTGCACTCTTAGAAGTTCTTTAAACTCCTGAAACGATCTGGTACACTTATTCAAATCTGAATTTTAACCTATTAACTGTTGGACGTTTCTTCTCTTTGAAAGTTTACAACTACACTACATTCGTCGAAATTTAACACTTTTGTATACAAATAATTTAACTCTTACTGATATTACTTTGATTACTCAACTATTAACTTTCACTAAACAAATTGAACAAAATAAATACTCTACAGACACCTTCCAGCTTATCTTAATTACTCTTTGGATTCTTCCACTTCTTCTACTACACATTAGTCTATACGTTTTGAACCGAACATTGCTATTGCTGTTATACCCCTAAAACTTCTGAATTGAGTGTAGGACGTGTTTCTTCTCGCTGTCCTAAAATTCAAGTCAAGCATTGCTATAGTTCTATATTATATTTTTTGTAACTGTGGTTTCATATTAGTTGAGTTGATCGGCCTATTTCCACAGTTTTTGGGTTTTGAGCGCGATATTTCGGACGCGGACTCTGCTTCCGTTATCAGGCATCAGGCAATACGGCAAGCATAAACTAGATGAATTGTTAGATCATCTAAATATCCACGCACCCTCCATAAAATTCACAATGGAATTGAAGGAATTGAAGTCGGAACAAAGACTGCCATTCCTGGATGTACTTGTACACAAGAATGACAACACTTTCACGACAAGTGTATACAGGAAACCTACTCACACGGGAGGTACCTACACTACAACTCCAATCACCACAAAAATGTGAAGTTAGGCGTGGCAAAATGCTTGTACCATAGAGCAAAAACAATTCGGTATCTCCACGTCCCTTAACAGCACCTGATCAAAGAAAAAGAAAGTATCGCTAGAACACTCAAATAAAATGGCTACCCTGATCTAACACCTAACCTAAACAGTGAAAGGGTAACCAAAAAAGCAGAACCTAAATATGCAGCGATAATACCATATATACAAGGTACCTCAGAGAAAATAATACGAAGGATAGGCAGCAAATACAAGATACGCACTGCCTTCAAATCCACCAGAACGCTCAGGGGAATACTAACCAAAACCAAACCATACAATGAAGATCAGAATTCCAAGAATTGTGTATACAACCTACAACGCGAATACGGCAGAGCATACATAGCAGAGAGCAGTAGACCACTCAAACTGAGAACTCAGGAACATAAGAACAACGTTCGTAAGGGCGAAACAGAAAAATCAAGAATCGTTGAACATGTCTCGAACGAAGACCACCGCATCCAATAGGTTCTAAAAAATATATATATTGGGTTACTCAGTGGCTCAGCGGTAAAGGTGTCAGACTAGTAAGTGAAACGTACCAAGTTCGAATCTGAGAGTAGTCAAGTGCTTGGGAAAAAATTATATATAACATATGAATTCGATTCAAGTGCGTAAACAGTCCTTCTCAGGACTAAGTCTAATGACGGAAGCAGAGTTCGCTTCCGAAACGTCGCGCTCAAAAAGCAAAAACTGTGGAAATAGGCCGATTAACTCAACTAATAATTGCTATAGTTGTGGAAAATCTGGGGTCACTAACTTTCTTGTCCAGTTTGTTCTAAGAAACAGGGAATATTCCGCCAGAGCGTTCTGACGGAGAAAAGGGTTCTATACCTTCTGTAATCTCGAATACTGCTTTTTCTTGTATTTCTGACAACAACGATTCGTTGACTTTATATTTAGTAGTATTCGTAACGATAAACGTCCTCATCTTAATGCACATATCTTTGCTCATAATTTTAAAGGTTTTTTGAGATGCTTCTCGCACTATCTTAGGTAGTTCTAATTGTAATGTTATCCATTGCTTACGAATAACTTCATCTATGGTTTGTCTACTTCCTGTACCTTAGATAATGGAAATAAATGCACTATTTTAGGTCATGTAGTGTTACCAATAACCATTGAATCGCAAACTGTTATGGTTGATGTTCTTGTAATTCCTGAGATATCTCAACAACTAAGCTTAGGAATTGATTTTTGGCTATTAATCAACTGTGTACCTGACTTTAGAAATGGTTAATGGACATTCAGTAGTGAATCTATACTTCTCGTCGGACCACTTAAATTTTTAATTGGGTGTTTCACTCTCTGAGCAAACTTCTTTAAACCTTTTTCAATTTTTTTTCTTAACGTCTTTTTGAGAACTGGGTTATACTTTTTATTATTAACTTGAAATACAGACAGGTTCAGATAAAGCTCGGTTTGTTTAAGGTAAAACTATTTAATGTAGCGCATACACCCTTTAGCTAAACGGTCTACATTTCTTTTAATTCTACTTATAATTATTGCGTTGAGTAAACAATAACGTTTATAAATAACTAATTACTTTGATGCCTTACTGCTCTCTGTAGAATTAAAATTTCGATAATCTAATTTTTGATGTCTCATTTTCCAAATTAGTATTCGTGGTAGAAGTTTATAGTTTACGTTAATTTGTGTCTCATTCAATAAAAAAATAATTTAAGTAAATTATAATTTGATTTCTTTTTTATGGTTATAAAATGAAAACCATTTATGAATACTTTATCTGTGTTTTTATATATGTGCTAATTAAAATATTCTCTTTTAGCGCTCTTCTCTCTTGGTCCCTTTTTGAATTTTCAGGTCTGTATTTTAGAAAATTCGTGGGGCCGACTATTATATTAAAAAGACGTAACTCTTACCAACCTATGTACTAGTTCAGTGCAAATAAATCTTCTGACCACGCATACAAAGTGCTATAACTTCTGGGTTATACTTTCTAGATCATGCTGGGTTAAATTCTTCCAGTCACAATCGTTCTGCGGTATTATAACAGTTATTTTAATGGGGAACTCAATTGAATTATAATTTAAAATCTCGCTGAAGTAAGGATAGAAATTCGATCCATATGCAGTTTGACTGGTTATAAAGCTAATACGACTGCTATTAGCTACATTAATGTACATTCCACCTTTTAGAAGAATGTGCTTGTTAACGTTAGCTTTTAAATGTAAGATTTTATGAAAAACTCACCCTCTTTTCGTACAAAATAAATCTTAATTTGGTTAAAATATAAATTCTATATTGGAGATAATTTCTCCCAAATTACTAAAGATAATTATAGTCAATCTTAAGGCACCCTTATTAATAACCTAGTGTAGATAATTAAATGAGAAGACGTGAACCCGGTACATTTTTATTTAGTTCTTAAATACATTTCAATATAAAATCCAAGTGTAAAAGCTTTTATTTTAAACACGTATTTTCGTTCATATATAAACTTGCCTCTTTAAAGTATCGATTATTTTAAAAGGCCTTCGCAGGTATAAAGAGTGAACGACCGGCGCTATCTTATCTCTCCTCACATGCTGTCCAGTATTTAATAATGGATTAACAATATTTCCGACCTCTGAAAGAATAGGACCGGCTTCGAAATATTTATTTATTTCTGTTGGTCACTTATATTAATTAAAATTAAAGTAGGACGTAAACTGGGTCATTCAGAAATATACTCGCCACTATTAACTATATTTTCACATAAAATCTAGAGGACAGAGTAAGACGGAAGACCACGACCGTTACAGTGCCAGAAAGAAAGACAAGACCATCTAATCCCGATCCTGTTAGGGATAAAGTGTTAAATAAAAGTAAAATTAACATATTTATTTAATTCATCATGTATATATATATATATATATATATATATATATATATATATATATATATATATATATCTATATCACTTCCTCCAGTTGAAGTTGGAGTGTTATTTTATATAACCGCCCTTTTTTGGGTGTAACCCAGCGCGGCTATGCTCAGTCGTGTTTATATATTTCTTACTAAACGGGGTGTGGGTTCGTACTATTTAGTGGGCTTAACACTGTCACTCTAAATAATTATGCTAAAGCGGCTTAAGACGTATATTATTTTATAATTTTACAATAATATTAATAACAAACTATACTCAAACTAAATATAATCGGTATCAGCGGGGCTCCTTCTGCTCTCGTCTGGGGGATTCTGCCAATCCTGGTTATTGGGCGCGAAGTCGTTTCTGTGAACAAATATACATATATAATATCTTAATCTATTCCCTACCTAGTTTTTTTCCAACTCGCGTTTGAAATGGAATGTATTCTTAATAGTTAAATTACGGTCCTGTCTTACAGAAGCGCATGCGGTAGCCTTAGCAGACATGGGTCGGAAGTTCCAGCGCAATGAACTCGAGTTGTTTCTAGGTCACGGGGGAAAATCAATACTTGTCCCTGCTTATGCGCACTGTATGTTTAAACTCTTCAGTCTTTCTGGAGCGCTGAAGCCTGTATGCCGTACTGCAATGAAGAAATACACGCCGAAGATTCGCGTAAAATAAAGGCGAGATCTCTGGACTATAATTATATGTTTAGAACCGGTTTGAGAACGCGTTTTGTTCTCAAAAGCATTTAGACTATTTAATTAACTGGACTAAGTCCTAACGGCGCAACTAAATTCAACTATATACAAATTATAAAGTAAACGAAATACTTACTATTGAAAATGCTATACTAAAATGAATTTACTTTTATTAAGGTAAATCGTAACATACACGCGGTCGTATTTTTATTATTTACTACAGGTTAATATTCGATAATTTACGGATTATCTAATGTTTTAATTTCCGGCGTATTCTAATTTAATTAAGAACGGTTTCGCATTGGGTATTTCGCGACGTTTATTCTTAATACAAATTTATGCAACAGGTTTCTTGTGTACTTTTCTGCGATTAAAGACACTGTGTGTTGATATTGTGTTTGTCTGTGGGCGGTGTGTGTATGTGTAGTAAGCGGGGGCCTTAGCTCCAACAGTAGACTGTAGGCAGCTGCCTGTCTAACCTGTTTGACTAAGAAAAGGTGGTAGGTCTTTACAGCCCTGTATCAAACCTTCACCCTCAGGTGTTTGCGAGTGACGTCGAGGTCTACCCTGCGTTACACTCTTTGTTAGTGTAATTAGTCGGCGACGCGGGGTTTCCCCTTCGTTACGCCCTTTTCGTATGTGGTTGTGTAATGCTAACGTTATAACTCCTGGAGACTAAACCCGTCGTTATTTACGTTCTGGAGTGATTTTTTGTGAATTGTTAGATTATATAACTGTACAACTTACGTGTCTTTTAATTGCAGTTCGGTAACAAGCTTTAGGTCGCCCGGCGCAAGGTGGTGCGCTCTATCACACGATCGCGATGGACTCCGTGGCGGCGATTAACAGGTCGGTGATTACAAGAAGCAATCGGTACTGGCGGCTACTGGATATCAGGAACGGCGTGGCGGTCTCGGTCACGATCGAGCAGGTATTTCACGTACGGTACGGTTGAATGAACGAAGCGAAGTGCATTCAATTGAATTCCTTTGAATTCTCCTCTTCTGATCTGGGCGATTCTGCAGCGCGTCACGGGTTTATAAAGGTGCATCTGTGGGCGGCTTCGTGGCTACCGTGCGGGGGATGCCGTTATTGGATTGGTTTAAATTGCTCTGACGTGCAAAACTTTTAGAAATACACGTCAGCGGTGATTAATGAATTATTTGTGGTGTAGTATCGCGCAATCTTTTGTAATTTGAAATATAGAGTGGTCCGGTAATAATTTATTCTAAAAAACATACGTAAAGGACGCTGGATCTTTACATATATATATATATATATATATATATATATATATATATATATATATATATATAGTTCAAGTTTGAATATTTAGCATTGTTACCTAACAGGATAACATACGTTTAAACCGTTATAAGCCTGTGGTTCAGTGTGGGCTAATTTAAGAGAGTGATCAGACCAATATAAAAACGAACCACCCCCTTCTTGCAACAGCAAGAACCGATTGAGCTAGTCCGAGCGAAAATTAAAGTAAAGTGCCGTTCATTCAAAGAAAACGGTGTTTCAATTGGTCAGTTATTAATCAAATACACAGAAGTAAATCATATTAATTCTAATATTAATATTAACACAATAGCAATGAATAACATTATTAATTATTTAGCGTAGTTTGTGTGACAAGTCACTTCTTTGATTAAACCAATAATAAAGTAGTTTTTATTAATTTAAGAACTTAGCCGTTCTTTAAGAAATTATTAAGAACCATAAATTTGCGAAAGATTTATTTTGCAACTACATTTTTTTCTATATTTTGCCGTATTCTGTAACATCATTTTTATTGTTGCTATTAAATTATGTTTGAGTGTTAATAAGTACATTTCTTCATTATAAATTGTTTGAAAAATGTTTACATTCAATATAGAATTATATTTAACGAAAAAGATTTTAATGAAACATTCGACCGTTATTATTCGTATGTTAATTAACTGGAAAGCGTTAAATCTATTCTTTTATCTTTAATGTAAATGATCTCTGTAACTTAACTCTGGACATTAAGTTTAAGTTAGAAACCATATATTTAACGCTGATACCTCTTTCAGTAGGAGACTGGTGTATAATTTTACATTTCACACTTATTATTTTTTGCTAATCCGAGATAAAGCATGATCGTTATGAATAATTATTCTGATGTCGCGATTTACTGCGCATACCAAAAAAAGTGTTGAACATTTCCAGAGTGATATGTATGTAGATAAGCATAAAGTACCATACATTTTACATGTAATTTAAAACTCGTTAAGGGTAGAAGTAAATAAGCGGGGTAATGTAATTTCCCCTTATCTTATTTACCGTTTTAATGCAAATTAAATACACTTCTCATATTTTACAGACACAAGCGTGGTATAAAAAATCTGCAAGTTTGAAGCTTTCCGTGGATTACTTAAGCTATTGATCTTCTAATTATAGTTTTGCTTGTTTTATATGTTTTCTTCTGTTTCTATAACGTTTCCTTCTTAATGGCCGCGTTGCAGGAAGTATTAATTTACAAAACACTGTCGCAAGGGAAAACAACCGTGAAATAGTGGGTATATTTAAGTTGATTTTCGAATTTCCCCAACTCAAAGGATAAATAATAACTGTAATCTATCCAACAATTTTAAACTAGACTGATAACAGAAATATTTCTTTTGAGTCAAAAAAGTTGTTTTGAAAAATAAAAATATCTTATTGCCAATCAAATTACTCACATTACTGTGTTATTGAAATGCACATTAACTCATTTTTTTTGTCACTATCAATGAAAGATCTTGCGGATTACGGTATAAAGGCTACGATTACAAATTTTTGCACGCACTTGTGTTATTGTACAATACCGATTAAGATATTGTTATTAAAGAATTACGAACCTATGGACATTGGCAGGGGGACTTAGGTGGGCCCAGTCCCCCTTAGGAAGTCCGGTGCTCATCTAAAAACATGGCATAAAAAACTGTTAACAATGTAAGTCCAGTGATATAATAGGACAGTATTGAAAACAAAGGTTTTAAATTACCACATACTCCTTAACAAATCTATTAAAATGCAAAAGGATAAAATAATGGTAACACAATAAAACACAGTACATAAATGTATAAGCAAGTGCAATGTGAGTAGGAGGGCACTTGAGGGCCAACGACGCCCGCCGTGCAACGCCCGAGATTCGTGCAATCATCGCAGGGTGGCGGCACGCGCACGCGATCGTGGCAATTTTCCACACCTATGGCATCTTTTCGGAGGCTTTTTGTACCCCTAGACGGAGTTTTCAACCTCTTGATGATATTTTTACCCTAATTAGCGACATTTGGGTGGGGGTCGGTTTGTTTTCGAGGCAATTTTCAAACCCATGATGGAATTTTCAGTCCTTGACGGTATTTACACCCCTAAGTAAAGCCTTTTTGGCCGTATCAAGAGCCTTTTTGACAGACTATCTCCAGTGTTTAAGGGAATGGGTATGGTCACGTGACACCCCTTAATTAAGGCCTCTACCCCTGGAGGGTAGGCAAATGAGCGTGTTCTGGTTGGTTAACTTGGGGGTTGGTCATACACCCTAGTTTCTGATTGGTTCATGGACTCCGCCCTCTCTGACTTCTGATTGGCCGAGGGGCGCAGTTTGTCGTTCAGTTTGTAGGCCATCTTGTCGGTCATGGGGGAAATTTAAAACAGTATCCTGATAAGGGTTTTATAAGATACCCGGACTTCTGAATTATAAGACATAGGCAAAGTCATCAACCGTTTTGCACAACGTCATAATCAAAGCTGTTTTGTAGGGAGAAATACATTCAAGGCGTTGATCCCAAAGCGTGTTCTATCAAAGCACCTTGGTTATTTCCGGTAATAAAAAGATAGGCGGGTTTTTAATAGTTTATTATAAGTAATACTATTTTTACATCTTCAACATGTCAATCTCAGGATCACATAGTAATACAGATTCTAATTGAATATTAAATTTGTTGTTTTCCTGCTGATCCTAAAGAAGTTAATGAAACGTCTTTAATCTTCATCTGCTCATTAAATTGGTATATGCGCTTGTCCTCGGCCTTGAAAACGTTCATCCAATTCAGTTAGCTCCACAGAAACTCTTTCACCGTACTTTATGAGTTTAAGATTCAACCTCAGACTCCAACTCCTTACCATTTTTAAAAGATATGTTGATGCATGTATTGAGAGAACGTCTTGGAAGGTTGAAAAGTATGAGATTACGTGTCATACATCAGCACCATCGTTGTTATCTGCTAGATCTCCAGTACCCGTTTCCTGCTCAGTGGGATTCTCAGTGTCTTGGGGTCACGCTCATTTTCTTCCTTCACGACTACATCATCATCAGGTGTTGTTATGAAATAATAATTCAGCTTTAAGTCTTCAAAATATCGTATATCCCGGAGTTGTGGGTTTATAATACGACGAGTCCATTTTATGTTTACAGGTTGAAAGCTACTAACGTAAATACATTAATGTGTTTTATTTTATCCGTTGTTTCCCATTACACACAGGTTTGACGCTGCACGGCAAGTGTGTCGAATTTATACCTGGGTGAAATGGTACCAATCCAACAAACCACGTGAATTTTCAACATACAAGCTACTGAATACTGTAATTGGGCTAGGTAAAAAAACCTTGCAAAGAAATGAGTTTCTAATGATAAGTTAAGATTACACGCACACACACACACACACACACACACACACACACACGCACACACACACACACACACACACACACACACACGACACACACAGACACACACACACACACACACACACACACACACACACACACACACACACACACACACACACACACACACACACACACACACACACACACACACACACACACACACAGACACACACACACACACACACACACACACACACACACACACACACACACACACACACACACACACACACACACACACACACACACACACACACACACACACACACACACACACACACACACACACACACACACACACACACACACACACACACACACACACACACACACACACACACACACACACACACACACACACACACACACACACACACACACACACACACACACACACACGCACACACGCAACCCTTTTGTACTACCAATCTAAATTATCGTGTGTGGCGAGTTTTGCATACAAGTTAAACTAGTAAAAAAGACACAAAAGAATATTACAGGTGTATCATAAGCTAAAATATGCATCTAAAATTAAAATCACTGGGGTAAAGTATAAATGGCAAGGGACAGAAATAGTAGCAAGGTGTACTAATACTACTCAAAATAGCGCGTGACGCTAATACAGAGTTTTGCATATACTGATAAAGCAATTAAATTAGTGAAAAGACCTATAACAAAAGACCGGGTATTATAAGCTAAAATATATCCAAAAAGTAAAATCACAGGGCTAAAATGTAATAATATAATAATAAGTGTAAGAAACGGGGACAAGGATGGTTACGTAGTTGCTGGACGGGATTTTTAAGACTGGAGCCACTACCGTAAAGCTGTCACGCGAGTCACGTAACCGTAATGAAGCGTGCCATAACTCTTCTCCTTTCGGTGACGTTTACTGTACTGCACCTGGTAAATTTTCTTGCTCTCTGGCCTTGATACAACTTCATATGCGGAGGTTCTAACAATTTTACCGTCTGTTTACGCGTACACAGGTTCGATGCCGTCTAACACTAAACCCTTTAATGTATACAACACCTTGTACGCATAATCCTTAGAGCCTACCTCATCGGTCATGTCACCAAGGAAATCACCGACAGATGGAGCCCACTCACCGGGGCTTTGTGTAAAAATCACGGAGTCTGTATCAAAGTACAGAATCTGTTCGGCAAGTTTTAGCTGTACAGCACCAGGCGAGCATTGCGGCTGTGTAAGCTACCAAGACGACATTGACAGTATTGAGCTGTTCAACCCCATAATTGGATCTAACCCAGTTTACTACCATAATTTCCTCGTTAATGGGCAAAGTGGACTAGACCTCCTTGGAGGGATCGATCATAATTTTGAAAAATTCGCGCGGTTCCGAAATAATGCTGGTTTGTGTTAAATTTTCTCTCTGACCAAACTTTCCCCAGAATGAATTTAGAAATAATTTTGAAATATATCTTAAGCCAGGATTAGCGCAATTTTTGTCCAATTGGGCCCCCTCCCTTTCCAAATATTTGCGGATGTAACGATCCTTCGTCTCGTCGTCGTTACACCACGAAGGCAGTCCGAGCACATTTGTTTGATCTTGAGGAAGTTATCGACGTAACCCGAGAAAAGACCCCCGCTCGTACTAGCCCTGTCGTCTTGACAAACTTCGTACTACCACACTTCAAAAACTTCTAAGACTCGGTACCCTAATTCTACAACATTTCGAAGTTCGTCCGCAACGTAAGTCCCAGTAAATTTACGTTCGTCCTGTGTATGTGTGCAATCGTGCTGGAACATGATTTCAGCACAGGTTCTGCACAAGGGTGGTACAAATCTGATGGTGCACTTCACAAGGCCCTCGACAGTGTGCAAGTCGAGGTTTAAGCACTCGGCACCAATGTGAAGTGTAGGATGTCCCACCGGATACTTGGCATATTTGTTCACATAGGGGTATAGTGAAAAAACAAACAAATACCTAATTTGCACATCCTGTTTTGCCTTATAATATAACTTAACCGCATTAGTACGACCTCCGAAGAAGCTATCACGGTGATTCAGAGGTGACTGATTCAGCACGTTGTTAGAGCTGACAGTCTCTTGCGTTCGGATTTTGTTTTAAAAATGACCTAAATTCATATTTCCAAATTTCTATCAAATCATAGTTAAAGGAACGTGCGATGTTGCCACTGTTTTCTCACGACACACAAACACTGTATTAGGCTCACGTTTACTATTACCAGCTTGATCGTGGTAACGCCTTTCACAACCGTGGAAATAGCACCCATGAAACTGGTATAGTGGTTGTGTCGTGACAAAACCCACCAAACCAAGATATCTTTCTTTAACCGTATTTCACGCTTGTTCCCGGCGTGATTAATACGTCTGCCTTCAAAATGCTCGAGAAGCCTTTGAATAGCAATACTCGACTGATTGTCACCCAATCTGTATCCGCCGTTTGATATAAGTCCAATAGTATTCTCGCGAATAAAGTTTCGGTGGAAAACAAGACTACACGCACCAGCGATCGTGCACTATTCTCTAAACGGGTCGACCTTGTTTTCTTCGACAAACCTTCTAAAACTCAAGGCAGGCTTTTCTAAGGATACTCACGTCTTGCACACAATTTCGTTTTTGAAATTAAAACGAGTGCCCTTTGCAATTTCGTCATTGCATCACTTTATAAAGTCTGTTCGGGTTTCGGAAGACATTTCATCGACACCGTAAAAGTGCATGGCTTGTAAAACGTCTTCATAATTCTGGTTTTGCACAGTGTTAAAGAGGTGAGGAGTGACCTTTTGGCCCAGAGACACACAGACACAACACAGCACAGAGACACAAACACACAACACGACACACACACACACACACACACACGCAACAGCACACACACACACACACACGCACACACACACACACACACACACGACACACACGACACACACACACACACCACACACACACACACACACACACACACACACAGACACACACACACGCACGCACGGACGCACGCACCCACGCACGCACAGACACGCACACACACACAGACACACACAGACACACTCACACTCACACACACACACACACACACACACACACACACACACACACACACACACACACACACACACACACACACACACACACACACACACACACACACACACACACACACACACACACACACACACACACACACACACACACACACACACACACACACACACACACACACACACACACACACACACACACACACACACACACACACACACACACACACACACACACACACACACACACACACACACACACACACACACACACACACACACACACACACACACACACACACACACACACACACACACACACACACGCACACACGCACACACACACACACACACGACACACACACACACGCACGTACACATCTAAATGACGTGGTTGGCAGCAACAATTAAACTAGTAAGACACAAAAGAATTTTACAGGTGTATCATAAGCTAAAATATCATCAAATTAAAATCACTGGGGTAAATATAAATGGCAAGGGACAGAAATAGTAGCACGGTTTAATACTACTCAAAATAGCGCGTGACGCTAATACAGAGTTTTGCATATACTGATAAAGCAGTTAAATTAGTGAAAACACCTATAACAAAAGACCGGGTATTATAAGCTAAAATATATCCAAAAAGTAAAATCATAGGGCAAAAATATAATAATATAATAATAAGTATAATAAACGGGGACATGGATGGTTACGTAGTTGCTGAACGGGATTTTTAAGACTGGAGCCACTACCGTAAAGCTGTCACGCGAGTCACGTAACCGTAAGGAAGCGTGCCATAACTATTCTCCTTTCGGTGACGTTTACTGTACTGCACCTGGTAAATCTTGCTCTCTGGCCTTGATACAACTTCATATGCGGAGGTTCTAACAACTTTACCGTCGGTTTACGCGTACACAGGTTCGATGCCGTCTAACACTAAACCCTTTAATGTGTACAACACCTTGTACGCATAATTCTTAGAACCTACCTCATCGGTTATGTCACCAAGGAAATCACCGACAGATGGAGCCCACTCACCGGGGCTTTGTGTAAAAATCACGGAGTCTGTATCAAAGTACAGAACCTGTTCGGCAAGTTTTAGCTGTACAGCACCAGGCGAGCATTGCGGTTGTGTAAGCTGCCAAGACGACATTGACAGTATTGAGCTGTTCAACCCCATTATTGGATCTAACCCAGTTTACTACCATAATTTCCTCGTTAATGGGCAAAGTGGACTGGACCTCCTTGGAGGGATCGATCATAATTTTGAAAAATTCGCGCGGTTCCGAAATAATGCTGGTTTGTGTTAAATTTTCTCTCTGACCAAACTTTCCCCAGAATGAATTTAGAAATAATTTTGAAATATATCTTAAGCCAGGATTAGCGCAATTTTTGTCCAATTGGGCCCCCTCCCTTTCCAAATATTTGCGGATGTAACGATCCTTCGTCTCGTCGTCGTTACACCACGAAGGCAGTCCGAGCACATTTGTTTGATCTTGAGGAAGTTATCGACGTAACCCGAGAAAAGACCCCCGCTTGTACTAGCCCTGTCGTCTTGACAAACCTCGTACTACCAACTTCAAAACTTCTAAGACTCGGTACCCTAATTCTACAACATTTCGAAGTTCGTCCGCAACGTAAGTCCCAGTAAATTTACGTTCGTCCTGTGTATGTGTGCAATCGTGCTGGAACATGATTTCAGCACAGGTTCTGCACAAGGTGGTACAAATCTGATGGTGCACTTCACAAGGCCCCCGACAGTGTGCAAGTCGAGGTTTAAGCACTCGGCACCAATGTGAAGTGTAGGATGTTCCACCGGATACTTGGCATATTTGTTCACATAGGGGTATAGTGAACAAACAACCAAATACCTGATTTGCACATCTTTTTTTGCCTTATAATATAACTTAACCGCATTAGTACGACCTCCGAAGAAGCTATCACGGGGATTCAGAGGGGACTGATTCAGCACGTTGTTAGAGCTGACAAAGTGTTTTGCGTTCGGATTTTGTCTTAAAAATGACCTAAATTCATATTTCCTAATTTATATCAAATCATAGTTAAAGGAACGTGCGATGTTGCCATCGTTTGCTCAAGACGCAAAAACACTGTATTAGGCTCACGTTTACTATTACCAGCTTGATCGGGGTAACGCCTTTCACAACCGTGTAAATAGCACCCGTGAAACTGGCATAGTGTTTGTGTCGTGACAAAACCCATCAAACCAGGATATCTTTCTTTAACCGTATTTCACGTCTTCCCGGCGTGATGAATACGTCTGCCTTCAAAATGTTCGAGAAGGCTTTGAATAGCAATCCTCGACTGATTGTCACCCAATCTGTATCCACCATTTGGTATAAATCCAATAGTATTCTCGCGCAAAAAGTTTCTGCGGAAAACAAGACTACACGCACCAGCGATCGTGCACCATTCTCTAAACGGGTCGACCTTGTTTTCTTCGACAAACCTCTTCTAAAACTCAAGGCAGGCTTTCCTAAGGATACTCACGTCTTGCACACAATTTCGTTTTTGAAATTAAAACGAGTGCCCTTTGCAATTTCGTCATTGTACTACTTTATAAAGTCTGTTCGGGTTTCGGAAGACATTTCATCGACACCGTAAAAGTGCATGGCTTGTAAAACGTCTTCATAATTCTGGTTTTGCACAGTGTTAAAGAGGTGAGGGGAGTGACCTTTTGTGCCCAGAAATTTAAAGGTTTTAGGGAGTTTGGATAGGGCTAGGGGTAGGAAGTTAAGGCTATCAATGAATTTTACGTTATTGCAGGTTAGCGACATGATTTTGGTGCCGTTAGATATGATTTTGGGATTCCAAGCAGAGTGATTTTTAGGATTTCATTAAGGATAAATTGACAGTCGTATGATTTAGTATTATGAGCTAGGGCTGTTTCTTGGCGAGTGATGAGATGTAGGAAAGGAATTCGGGTACAACAAAGGTTGTGAATATGTGCTGACGCTGTCCACAATGTTCGCAACCCTGCTCAATATCTCTGTCGATGTTAATACAGTGGTTGCATACATGCTGGGCAACGCACAATGTAGGAGTATGGATGAAATTGTTAGTAATGTTAGTAGGTGTATCTAGGCGGCACTCGAAGTCGTAAAACATAAAAATAAAATTTTTCGCGAGTTTTTTCGAGTCCGCCTTGCTTATGGTCATGTAACGGAAATGACGGATATGTTTGTCTGAATTACACGTAGGAAAAAATGCAAAACCTCATTTATGAGGATTCTTACCCTTCGATACACTCTTTAAGCAAGTGCGACTGGCAGACTGGCAAGGGACAGCTGTTAGGACAATTCTTGTGGAGCTGGTTGTGATTGGTACTATATCTACAGAATTCACTAAAGAATGTTGTTGAAAATGCACCGATTAAGCTAGTAATCACGTTATAGTGGCTTCTTCAAAAATTAAATTTAAACTTTGTGTTTAGATTTCGTGGACCTTCAAAATAAACTATCTGTCCTAATCAGTGGTTATATACAACTATAGTGTAATTAACTAAATCATCTTGAAATTGCTGTATGTGTTCGATATTTCCCCGTTATTTAAATCGACATTAGCGGGAGCACATAACTCCAGAGTCCTCCGATCCAAAATAGCACGACCTTTTCTAAGGTTTGATAATTCAGGATCGGTCTCAGCTACAGCTATGGCAACCACTAAAGCCCTACCTAAACATAAATTGTCTTTATTATTAATGCTTATAATGCCCCTTTTATGTGCACAAAACTCTGCAAAACTAACACCTGTCACACGTTCCTTACCATACCCCACAGGTAAAACAACTATGCCTACTTTAGCGTATCATTATTAAAAAAACTTACATTACTCTGCAATATTTTCTCTAGTATAGCCATCATTACAGTGGAGCTCAGCTGGTCTGAATGATGAAACGTACATCCTAGGGGTTTGTCCGGGAAATTGGCGTTAGTTAGTATCATCCCGACTCTGTCAGCTGCATTAAACCCTGCACACGCTTTTGCAAACAATTCATCTAGAGCGTTCTGCAACAAAAACGTAATTTTAGTAAATATTAGTACAAAAGAAACTTATTACTACTTACTTCTAGTCATGTAACTGGTGATTGGTTGACTTCAGCATCTTTGAATTTAAAGACAACCCTTTTGCCATTGTCTTAAATTTCCTAATAAACTTTTCGCATTTAGACACCGTTTCAAAGTTATCCACTAAGTTAATTCCACCACCATATAAGGTTTCTGTTGTGCCCTGTAATTAAAAATACACATTAAGGTGTAAAAAATGTAGGTCTTAACTTTAAATACAAACACCTAAATTCAAAAACATATGTTTATACTTACAGTATTGCCCCCGGATCTACTTGCTGGTAGGGGGGTGGTATGGACAAAGTTGAATGATGAAGTTGACGGCATCTAAAACAATACATTGATTAATTTCTCACTTTTATAAAATTTTTTCTACTTACAGAATCAGTGTTCTCCAACGGTGATGGACCACCACTGCATCCGCCACCTT
This sequence comes from Vesta saturnalis, assembly GCA_036346205.1. Taxonomy (NCBI): domain Eukaryota; kingdom Metazoa; phylum Arthropoda; class Insecta; order Coleoptera; family Lampyridae; genus Vesta; species Vesta saturnalis. The sequence goes on from JARFJB010002127.1 coordinate 42,715, forward strand.
GTACTTTAGCACATACCTAGAAATAAAATATTAGTAACAAATTCTAAGAATACGGAAATATTACTTACCACAGTCATTAACTCGGCTTAGATTTTCTGCATGGCTTCACGCAACTTCTGGAAACGTTCTAACTCTAGAGGTGTTATGGTTTCACCACCAACTACACGTTTAATAATGATGAAGTACATCTCCAGCACCTCACCTTCGGCCCATTAACCCACCATCGAAAATGTTTAAAAGAGAAGAAATTGTTGAGTTCGACATTCTAGCACAGTTTAACAAGCTGTATGAACTGTAAATGAAGTTAGAGCGTGATTCATTGGCTTTTATAGGCGCACCAATTAATTACCCAGGGCTTTTTTACGTAAAATCGGCATAAAACAGGAAAACAAGTTGCGCAAATAAAAGGCAACAGCGTAATTACATTTTCAAGATCGTTTTACCGTTCACATATTTCCCTAATTCTATGCATTTTCTAAAATTCCTTAGAGATCTTTTTATAGATATTACATATTATGAATTGGATTAACTGTACATTAATTCGAAGTAGCTTTTAGATTTTAATCAAGTAACAAATTCAAGTGTAATTATGTAACACATCGCGAAAGGCGTATCTTAAAACAGCAAAATCAGATACGCCCGATGTAATTATAATACCTAGTAAAAGTAATTTTAAGCCCGTCTTAAAAACACAACAATTTCAAAGTACGGATAATATAATCAGGAACCACATAGCGAAGTTTCAAGTAAAAAACCCGAACACGTTCAATCTAATTATGCAGCACAACGCGAAAAATACTTTTAAGTTGCGGCTTAGAAACACAGTTTAAAGTAACATGTTCAAATACGCCCAATCTAATTGTGCAACACAGCGAAAATGTTTTAAAGTTCATCCTAAAAACACGCTTCAAAATAATAAGTTCAAATACGATCAATGTAGTTAGGTAACACATAACGAAAGTAAGTTTTTAATGTTCATCTTAAAAAAGGCTATTCAGCGAGTGCATTCAAATAACAAAATAATGTTAAAACATCATCTTAAAAACACACGGCTTCAAATTTAACTAATTTTTGGTATGCAAAGAATGTGCGCATGAGTGTATTTTCAAAGTAGTTTTAGATTTCGTGTAATTTTTTAATTAGGTTTACGAAGTTTGAATAGTGAAAGGGTATTATTGCCTTTTACGTAACTGGTGAAATTTAATTACGGGAAGTTCGGGTATGTCTAAAGAACGTGGATACGATTGTGTCAACTATACTTTCTATGTAAATGTTTGAATAGTTAAAGTGTTGATTACGTAATTGCAATAGCCGTTCAACTAAATTTTTGGCTTGCACAACGAACGCTCTTTTGTGTTATAGGCCTTTTTACTAGTTTTAACTGTATTTATTACTGTATGCAAAACTCTCGACAACGTAACATGTTAATCTGAGTATTTTAAATATGACTAATTATGTAACACATCGCGAAAAATAATTTTAAGACCCTTCCTAAAAACACTCTTTCCAATCTGTAAATTATTTCAAAGCAGGGTTTTAAATTTTCATGTTTAAACACGTTATTTCTATTTGTAATATGATGATGATGGAAGCTGTTTCCAAATGAACGTCCTCAAAATTAGATTTAAACTTTACGATGCGTTTTAGTGTTTCCTCGCCGTATTCGATTTCAGCTAATCAAAAACCTTAATTTGATTTGATACAGGGTGATTTTTGTAAGATGTAATCTGAATAAGCACAGATCTTTTTGAATTGAATGTTGTAGTAAATGAAATATATCTGAATAAACAGGTAAATCAACATGAGCATTCTGATTTATACGTTTTAGCAGGCGTTTCTTGACAACATTCGATTTCAGGCAATAAAAGTCTTAATTACTTTTACGACAGTAGCTTTTCAACCTGTAAACTCGCCGTATTATGAACCCACAATTAATGATATTCGAGATTTTGTAAATTATTATTGCATAACAACACCTGATGATGCGGTCGTGGAGGAAGAAAATGAGCGTGACACCAAAGACAGTGAGAATCCCACTGAGCAGGAAACGGTTACTGTGATCTAGCAGATAAGAACGCTGGTACTGATGTATGAGATGTAGTCTCACATTTGTCAACCCTCCAAGTCGTTCTCTCAATACATCGCTATGCTATGTTATAATTACAGGTATGGATTCATCCTCGTGCATCAACATACCTTTTAAAAATATTAAGGATTTGGAGTCTGTGGTAGAATCTTAAACTCATAGCAACAAAATACGGTTGTTACTGTGGAGCTGACTGAATTTAAATGAACGCTTTCAAGGCCAACAAGCGAATATACCAATTTAATGAGCAGATAAAGATTAAAGACGTTTCATTAAGTTTTTAGGATCAGCAGGGAAAAAAACAAATTTAATATTTAATTAGAAAAAACCGGCCTATCTTTTTTATCACCAGCAATAACCAAGGTGCTTTAATAGAACACGCTTTCAGATCAACACCTTGAATTCATTTCTCCCTACAAAACGGCTTTGATTATGACGTCATATAAATCGGTTGAGGCCTTTGCTTATGTCTTATAATTCAGAAGTCCCGGTGTCTTATGAAACCCTAATCAGGATACTACTTTGCATTTCCCCATGACCGACAAAATGGCCTACAAACTGACCGACAAACCGCGCCCCTCGACCAATCAGAAGTCAGAGGGGGTGGAGTCCATGAACCAATCAGAAACTAAGGGGTACGACCCACCCCCAAGTCCACCAACCTGAACACGCTCATTTGCCTACCCTCTAGGGGCTGAGGTCTTAATTAGGGGTGAAAATACCGTCAAGGACTGAAATTCCATAAAGGATTTGAAAATCGCCCCGAAAAGAAACCGACCCCCACCCAAAAGGTCACTAATTAGGGTAAAAATGTCATTAAGGGGTTGAAAATTCCGTATAGGGGTTGAAAAAGGCCTCCGAAAAGAAGCCATAGGGGTGGAAATGGCCCTGTACACGTGCGCGTGCGCCACCCCACGATGATTGCACGAATCTCGGGCGTCGTTGGCCCTCAAGTGTCCTCCTTACTAATGTTCTGCTATCTTTATTGCGGATAAGGAAAAGAACTACCAAAGCAAAATTTTTCGCCTACTACAACATTAGTTATAAATAGATAGATCAATACCTGTTTAGATTCTATTGCTACTGAAAGCTCCAAATTGTTATAACTCTACTCTAACCTTAATAAATTAATGTGAAAATATAACCATTTAACTGTAGGCGTATACCTCAAAAATGATTATCACCATGTTACACAGTTAGCTAATTATATAACTAAAACATCACGTGTTAAAGGTATGCGTTTACAATTAATGAACCAAACGGTAACATATTTCAAACCAGACGCGCACACGGTATTCCACCGATTAACATACCTTAGTGTTACTGCGGTTATCTACCAAAGGTGGTCACTTTTACCCGGGAGCTGTCTTATGTTTCCACTATATTTACTTGTAAGCATCTATCTATATGTTACATTGTATATATGAAATGTCAAAATAAAATTCATCAAAAATGAATTCAAGATTGTGATGTAATACTAACTTTCAAAGTATCAACAGTAATTACATAAGTGGTGATAATCCCACTCGTGGACTTCGTCCACTCGTGAGATTTCTATAGCAACAAAGATGAGTGCTAATCAAGCTAAATTATAAAAAAATTATTACCACTAATGTAACTCGGGGTGATCATTTTTTAAACTATGTCGCAAAATGTGAAACAAGTACGTAAGTATCTTCATTAAATAATTAAGAATCTTTACAGTTGTTAATGGTGCAATTATTGTAGGTAAGTGCAGAATTTCCTTGCATTGAAGAGGACGAAACAGTGTCTTAAGTTTTACGAGATTACGAGTTGATGCAGGCTGCTATTTTTAACAACTGTTACTGACTTACTCTACTTTTAGCTGGTTGTGTTATAGCAGAAGTACGATTTGAATGGTTTATGTTTTTTACAACATACTTTTGTCACTTATTTTTATTTGGTGGTTTCCATAATGATCTATTTCTTTCTAAAGTATTGTAGTAATGCTTTTGTCGCTTCCCCGCCTCTCTAGCTCATAACTAGCAGTTGGAAAAATTTTCTTTACAAGCCATTTGGAGTATTTTCGTCCCATGCTACTATCATTTGTTCTATTTCTTTTTTCCTGAGAGCTGCAGAAGATGTTTTCGCTTTTCGGGGATTTGTTGAAGTTCTCGACGTTTACAATTACGCGCGTCTCGTGCGGTCGAAAATTCAATGTGAGTCAAGTGATCAATTTCTCTGTTATATTTCCTGAAATAGTTTTCCTGGGTAAGTTTTGCAGTTCCATTCCACAACGTTTCGATAACTGAGTCTTTGTAGTTTTCCCATTTTTTTTGCGGATGTTATATGCCCAGTCCCCAAATTAATCGATCTGTTTCAATCTTGAATGCCTTAACCTTTTCGTTTAGATAATTAAACATTCAAAGCCATTTTCCATTATATAAACATTCATCGTTCTAATTAAAGTGTTTTTAATTACATCTTTGCTTTGAACTTATTCGTTCATAACAAAACTTGTAATCATTTGGTTTAGTCAAGTTGATTTGGTATGTGTGAATCCTTGCGACATTGTAGGCCGAAATTCCATTAATTTAAGTAAATTATGATAATCAATTATATTTATAATTTACATCAGTTCGACATACTAATTTTAATTTAACATCGATTGGGGCTTGAATCTTGAGCGCAGTTGGTTAGCGGATACTTTAGTCGTAACATAAAGTGTAGGAATCCTACCGGAATTATATTTTATTTATGTATTTAATAAAATTAATAATATCGAATTACATATTTACCTTTGAACTTATTCGTAAATAACAAAAACTTATAATAATTTAATATTAGTCAAGTTGCTTTGGTATGTGAATCCTTGCGACATTCAGGCCCAAATTCCATTAATATAAGTAATTTGATGGTTATCTCTTAATATTTAGAAGTTTACATCAGTTCTACATAATAAGTTTAATTTTACCTTTATTGGGGCTGGAATCTTGATGGCGCAGTTGGTTAGCGCGGTCCTCTGGATGGAACAGATTGTAGGTTCCAATCCTACTCGAGGTAAACATTTATTATTATTTAATAAATTAATATTTTAATTTTATTTGACCTTTGAACTTATTCGTTCATAAAAATTATTTCCGGAAATCATTCTAAACGTAAAATCTTTAACACCGTTATTATTATTAAAACATTTCCCTATCCACAGTCTAATTCTACTATACAGTAAAAGTGGTCCATATTTACTACTTGTTACACGACAATAGTTTAGGCATTATTAGTCGTGCAGGCCTACCGGGTTAAGCGTTTGACTATGCGATTTGAAATTTTTCTCATCTTTATATAGGCCTTAATTGTTTAAAATTTATCATTAATATTAATTTATTAAGTGAAATAATACTTTATATGTATTCTAACTTTATAAATTCATTTTATTTCTTCATCAGTAAATGTTTGTTAATAATTGTTAAAGATGTAGTAATTAATTTACCTTTTCATTTAGATAATTAAACATTACCTGTCCATTTTTTATAATTTGAAAATTCAATTTAAACAGTTTAATTTTTCAACACCTGAAATTAATTTAACCTATCTTTAACAATTCTACAACAATCTACCACAGTGGTCCATATTTACTATATTGTTACACGCTCAAACCGCACTAGGCGTCCTGCAGGCCTATAGGTAACGTTGACAAAAACTGTATTAAATGAGGGAAAGTTTACATTTTCATATGATTGAAATTTAGTTTCAAACACCTTACACTTACCATAAAATCAACAAATAACAACATTCACATGCAGGAGAATTGTCTCTAGGAGCCACCACAATCTTAAATTTTCTAACATAAATACTCCTAGGCCACGTGTTAAGTTAATACCTATCTGGATTGTGGAAGATAGAATTGTAGCCTACTCAATAGGATCAAACACAGCTAAAGTTCGTTCACAGTTTTACTTTATCTTTAAGTTCAATTTCCCTTAAAAATAAATTTATTAAAAATAAAATTTTGAAGCATACGAATCGTCGTAATCTTATTGATCACACCCTGTACATTCATAAAATTAAAGTAATAAAATGTTACCTGGATACATTCTAATTTACCCTCGTATACACATAGGTCATAAAAATTCTGAAATAAATAAATATCACCTAATTTAGAAAAATAATAAACCACAAAAACATTAATTTGTATTTACAAATTTTAAAGACGTAACAATCATTGCGTCGTTCATGAATCATATATTTTCTATCAAATATTATTTGAATACTTTTTGTTTAAAATGTGTTTAAACATTCACCAACATTGAACGAATTGTAATAATTCAAATTAGAAATTTCTGCTTAATAAATATCTTGCTTATCAATATTATGTATTTAATGACTGTTAACGAATGCAAAACAATTAAATTTTGTAATCCGACGGACCCAAAATGAACAATTCTCAGATCAATAATAAAGCCAAAATATCAAAAGATTGATTACTCCAAAACGGTGAAATCCTTTATTTAATTTCACAAAGAAACAGTTAACTCTTATAATATTGGTTCTCTTTTAGAACTTTAGACTAAGGAATAAACAAATAAACAAATAAGTTAATTAATAGATCCGTGTTACCAATCTTTGAAAAATATTTACGAATATTGCTTCTGAACATATAATATCGTAGATTGATTATCCTTATTATCTAAAATGAAACTTACAATTAAATAATGACACCTATAAGGATAATCAAACTTATACCATTCAAAAATCTAAAGTTATTCTTACAGTTCCGCAGCCCTTTATCCGGTATGATGTGTCCATTGGGTTGATTTGTTGTAATTAATCTTTTATTTGTATCCACACTTGTCACTGATAAGCGGATATCGACGGGGGTTCACTATCTTAAATATCCGTTTTCCGTCGCGTAAGACAAAATGGGACCATCTGATTTACTACATGCCCTTTTTTAAAAACAAATGTTAGTCACAAAATATATTTATTTACACTAGAACATTAAAATTCTTAAATGTTTCTACACAGTCGATTTAGTGCTGTTAACAATCGCACATGTACTGACTTAAATCAGTAATATTAATGTCCAATACTGTTCAACCCAATTCATAAGTGTTTAAACACAACTTTATTTTGTTACATAAAGCGTAACTTTAGGTTCCTTTTTGGATCACGCGGTTCTGTATACACAATACTTCCAACTCGATGTTTGCTGTTTACTCTAAATCTGATTCTACACTTCTTAAATTTTGAATAACAAACCACTAATATTTTTTCAATTCACAATTAATCCTTTCATTTGTAAACGTTTAAATACTTCATCCCAAAAATGGTTTTTTCAGGAAACTAATATGCATTGCGACAATAATTATTTACAAATAAAATTTAGCACAGATGGTTTTTATGATCTCACAGAATTCTCGCGCGCGACCAGCCCTTAAGTATAACTCTTTGCCTTGTACCCTAGCAGTCTCTCCCTTATATACGTGCGATCATCCATTTTGCCATTTTGTACGAGAAAATCGCAGTGATCGTGAATTTCTTTACAAACATCCTCATATGCTGTCCAGATTTAAACTTTTTATAAAAGTTTTACATACGCGAAATTTTTCCTTCCGCACAATTTAGCAAATTCTAACACCATTTGTTCTTGAGCATGTATTCAATTTTTCGATTGAGCAATGTTACTACATTTACACTTTAATGCAATATCATCATATTATAAATTCACTCATTCACACGTTTACAACAACTTTAATACCGCATTCCACAGCACACAGTGGCAAATTCTAATAGCATTTAACCATTATCGTCTAAATAGAGGTTTTACCGAAATATTATTGCTCAATCAAATTTAATTAACTCAAAAATCTTCATACAACATTTAAATACAGTTTTACGTGATAAACAACGCCCTACAACAGTGGCGTAAGATTTGTACTAATTTACATTCTGTACACACAAAAAAAATTATCGTGCAAACTCACGTTCATTTACCTTCCAAAATACGTTTCTCGTACAACACAAGATTGCATATACTCAGTGCGTCAAAATAATCTCATAATATGGTTTTAATTAACCCCGACTTCTAATTTATCAATTAAAAAATATAAATCTGCACCAGTTGTGGTACTTCACAGGCGACCCTTTCTGAAAGAGAACCTACTAGGTGGTGATCTTCCAAAGCAGCTTTTAAAACTACAACTGGTGTAGCGACAACCCAACAAATATTCAACCTTCGGCTAATGACTAAAATTAAAGGTATTAGTAACTATTCAAGCGTTTCAAGACCTCCAGTTAGCGTTCAATCTTTACCTTTCTAATAATATCATCCTCAAACATCCAAAATTGCGTCATGAAATTTCTTACCAACTGATTCCATGCTTGATTATCGTCCCTATCTTTGCTTAGATGTCTTTTAATAGTTTTCAATTAAACGGCATTCTACGGCACTCCTAACAATGAGGGACAAAGAACTACAGCTGTATTTTACACAGAAATAGTAACTCGTCCAAGTTTGAATTACCGAGACACGTAAGAAAACAATTCTTCGAAAGCTTTAAGCAGAGATGGAATTTACTCGGCGCCGCCTTATGACCCATCGTGCCCAAATAATCTACTACCATTAATCAGTAAAAAAAAAAATAAGTTATAAATGTATATTAATTTTGAAAAATGTCATCTTTGCATTAGTAGGAAATTTCACATCTTTCTGTATGCCCTCGCCTCCTAATTAGCAAAGATGTATGAAAAACGTCCAATTATGGACACAGATTAATTGTGAGAGTTAATGGTTGCGAAATTTACTCGATCAGCACCACAAAACACCAAACAATTAGATGGGATTTATAACATGGTTTATCATAATCATAACCGGATTATCATGTAAATTACATTCTTGAACAACTTTTCAAGCAGAACGTCAAAATGAATGTATCGAGTGCAGTCCAACTCAGAGCATGGTACATAAATGTAGCCAATTATTATAAAACTATAATAAACAAAACTAAAGGAATAGAGAATTGGTAGAACGTAGAAATGCGTGTCTATGTTTACCCTACAGTTAGATTAAATACAGTTGGTTATGGTTTTCAGAAGAGGAGGAAGCAAATTGTGTTAGTTGCGATGAAAGCGTCACACCAGAAAAGAATTCTTTATAAAACTTTTCGCTAAACTGCCACGGTTGTGGTAAGAAAATATATCACACAGTAGCTGTCAAAGTAGCATATTCCCTTTAGAGTTTTGGGAAATGTAAATTTTCTAGGAGTTATGGAAAGATCAATAACTGTACCTGGAAGTTTTGAAATTTTTAACATCAAAGAAAAAAATGTTCAATAAAACTAGCAGAAGATCACTCTATCATCAAGTGAACGTATGGTATCGGTAACAACATTTAAATTAAAAGAAGATAGCTGACATCAGCTATGTGCTTGTAATTAAAAGCAAAGGAGAGATTCATTGGTGTAGTTATTTTATAGTAATTTAGGATAAAATAAGAATTTCATTTGCAGTCAAGAAATATGAAGATTTAAGTTTTAAAGTTGCAATTCATATTTAATAAAGTATATGTACCTAGGAAATAAATTTGTTTCTAAAAATTTACTTTTAATACAATAAACGCAAATAAAAAATAAAGAACATTTCAGGCGATTCTAATTACCCATAATAGTAAAATGACCTCGTCGAACCAACATTTACTTAGTGCGCACAACTACAAGATATATTCCTCTTATCCCAAAAATGATATACTTGCTTCTTCTTGGACCAAATCTGTGGAAGCAATTTATAAAGGAATCGAGTGAAACTCCCCGGACTAAATAAATTTAAAGGGTACTAATCGCGAGCCGTTTTGCTGAAACAAGTTCTCAATAACATTTTGAAACATCGGAAGCTTCCGCTTTGGTTATAAAAACCGCCAATTGTTACAAAAACAACACAGGATTAGTCTTAAGTATACTGATGAAATCGTCTTCTCTATAACAAATAGCCAATGAAATGTGTCAAGCGATTAATCAAACTGTTATCCCTATCTGAATTCAAAAAACTCCCTAAACGTTGCCGAATTGGGATTTTTGGCTCTCTGATACCTGCTTCATACTAAAATATAAAATAACATAAGAGTTTATCTCACAAAAACATTTTTCTGATGCTTCCTTGCAATCTGCACATACTTCTCGAATTATTTTAGAGTAATTGACGGTATCTAGCATTAAAATTATCCTGCTGTTTGTAAAATGATTCCATAGTTCGCAGTTGATTTGCTACTATTTCTTTGAAGACATTTATTATTCGCTTTCGAAATCCAGTCAACCGCTGCCGTAGATGAACACGCCTCTGCGTGATGTCGATGGAATTGGGGATTTCCGATGACATAATTAATTCTGGGGATTTCCGATGACTACGCCTTTCAGTTTTGAATTTGAGAAAGTTGTATACCTTGAGAAACTGGTTTGCTTTTAGGGCTGGCCTTGGGAACGGACCTGCGTGGGAAATCTGAAATTTGAATAAGGTCCCTAATATCTCATAAGACAGGTGTAGGCCTGCGCCCTCCTGATTGGAAAAAGTATAGACCCCTAATGCTACCTCATAAGACAGGGTCTTGTGTTAGGCCTGCGCCCCTTGATGGGGAAATAGTACGGGACTCTAATGCTAACTTGTAAGACAGAGCTTGTTTGTGGAGCCATCTAGTTGGTATGGCCTAAGTCTCTCCCTTATATACGTGCGGTCATCCATTTTGCAATTTTGTACGAGAAAATCGCAGTGATCTTGAATTTCTTTACAAACATCCTCATATGCTGTCCAGATTTAAACTTTTTATAAAAGTTTTACATACGCGAAATTTTTCCTTCCGCACAATTTAGCAAATTCTAACACCATTTGTTCTTGAGCATGCATTCAATTTTTCGATTGAGCAATGTTACTACATTTATACAGGCAAAAATATACATACATATTCTTTTCTTCACTTTAATGCAATATCATGATATTATAAATTCACTCATTCACACGTTTACAACAATTTTAACACCGCATTCCACAGCACACAGTGGCAAATTGCAATAGCATTTAACCATTATCGTCTGAATAGGGGTTTTACCAAAATATTATTGCTCAATAAAATTTAATACTTTTAACTCCAAAAACCTTCATACATCATTTAAATACAGTTTTACGTGATAAACAACGCTCTACAACAGCGGCGTAACATCTGTACTAATTTACATTCTGTACACGCAAACAAAATTTCTCGTGCAAACTCACGTTCATTTACCTTCCAAAATACGTTCCACGTACAACACAAGATTTCATATACTCAGTGCGTCAAAATAATCTCATAATATGGTTTCAATTAACCCCGACTTCTAATTTATCAATTAAAAAATATAAATCTGCACCAGTTGTGGTACTTCACAGGCGACTCTTTCTGAAAGAGAACCTACTAGGTGGTGATCTTTCAAAACAGCTTTTAAAACTACAACTGGTGTAGCGATAATCCAACAAATATTCAACCATCGGCTAATGACTGAAATTAAAGGTATTAGTAACTATTCAAGCGTTTCAAGACCTCCAATTAGCGTTCAATATTCACCTTTCTAATAATCTCATCCTCAAACATCCAAAATTGTGCAATATTAATCGTCATGAAATTTCTTACCAACTGATTCCATGCTTGATTATCGTCCCTATCTTTGCTTAAATGTCTTTTAAAAGTTTTCAATTAAACGGCATTCTACGACACTCCTAACAATGAGGGACAAAGAACTACAGGTGTATTTTACCAATCTAGACACAGAAATAGTAACCGGTCCAAGTTTGAATTACCGAGACACGTAAGAAAACAATTCATCGAAAGCTTTAAGGAGATATGGAATTTACTCGGCGCCGTCTTATGACCCATCGTGCCCAAATAATCTAGTACCATTAATCAGTAAAAAAAAAGTTATAAATGTATATTAATTTAGAAAAATGTCACCTTTGCATTAGCACGAAAATATATCACACAGTAGCTGTCAAAGTAGCATATTCCCTTTAGAGTTTTGAGAAATGTAAATTTTCTAGGAGTTATGGAAAGATCAATAACTGTACCTGAAAATTTTGAAATTTTTAACATCAAAGAAAAAAATTTTCAATAAAACTAGCAGAAGATCACTCTCATCAAGTGCAAATATGGTATCGGTAACAACATTTAAATTAAAAGAAGATAGCTGACATCAGCTATGTGCTTGTAATTAAAAGCAAAGGAGATTCATTGGTGTAGTTATTTTATAGTAATGTAGGATAAAATAAGAATTCATTTGCAGTCAAGAAATGTGAAGATTTAAGTTGTAAAATTGCAATTCATATTTAATAAGGAGATGTACCTAGGAAATAAATTCGTTTCTAAAAATTTACTTTTAATACAATAAACGCAAATAAAAAATAAAGAACATTCCAGGTGATTCTAATTACCCATAATAGTAAAATGACCTCGTCGAACCAACATTTACTTAGTGCGCACAACTACACGATATATTCCTCTTATTACAAAAATGATATACTTGCTTCTTCTTGGACCAAATCTGTGGAAGCATTTTATAAAGGAACCGAGTGAAACTTCCCGGACTAAATAAATTTAAATGGTACTAATCGCGAGCCGTTTTGCTGAAACAAGTTCTCAATAACATTAACCTATCGGAAGCTTCCGCTTTGGTTATATAAACCGCCAATTGTTACAAAAACAACACAGGATTAATCTTACGTATACTGGTGAAATCGTCTTCTCTATAATAAATAGCCAATGAAATGTGTCAAGCGATTAATCAAACTGTTATCCCTATCTGAATTCAAAAAACTCCCTAAACGTTGCCGAATTGGCAGTTTTGGCTCTCTGATACCTGCTTCATACTAAAATATAAAATAACATAAGAGTTTATCTCACAAAAACATTTTTCTGATGCTTCCGTGCAATCTGCACATACTTCTCGAATTATTTTAGAGTAATTGACGGTATCTAGGTTTAAATTTATCCTGCTGTTTGTAAAATGATTCCATAGTTCGCAGTTGATTTGCTACTATTTCTTTGAAGACATTTCGAAACCCAGATAAGAGTCAATCGCTGCTCGTAGATGAACACGCCTCTGCGTGATGTCGATGGAATTCCATTAAGAAAAAATGATACTTTGCTCTTCAACGGCTGCTACCAACGACATTTTTAATAAATCGTCCATGTTGTACTTCTCAATTCAAATCTATAGTAACGCTACTAGGAAGATCTAGGCGGACTAGTTAAACGTGACACCACCAACCGTGTAAGTTTAACGACGAATAGCAGTAACGAAAACATAATTAAATCCCAGTGACATCCGCAAAGGCACATATATCCTGGTCACAACACCAATCTGTAATGCGCCCAGATCAGTCTAGTGTAGCGACTACGAAACTAGAATTCAAAGGAAAAGTTAAAATGCGAGCTTTCATAAGCCAAATAATCGCGCAATTTTAATGAGTAAGCAGGTAGGACCACTTACGTTGTGTAAAAGAGTTGTTATGGTATGTATGTGTTGCGGGTATCTAGGGAAGGATAAACAAGGGTAACACAATAAAACCTCAAAGAATTAATTGGAGTTTTTGAGTTGAAACTCATGAATAAGTAGCATTATTTTAATGTTGTTAATGTTGTTGAAAAGGACTTGGAACGAGATTTCAAATGAGGTATTACTTGCCATATAATCCCATATAAAATTCTTTTACAAAATGGCAGGTACTTTGTAAAATAATTTTAAATGGGGTCATATGACAGGTACTACCTCATTAGAAAGCTCGTTTCAAGTCCTTTTCAAGGACATCAACCACATTAAAATATTATGTTATCAAAATACCTACTTTGAAACGATTTGCATCAATATTTTCCGCGCAGAAGTAAGGAAAGCCGATTTTCCATAAATATTGTATCACATCCAGCTAAAATAAATAAGAAACCGGCAGACTTTAGGTTTCACTCTAGCTGTAGGAAGAATTTTTGCAGCCAGACTAATATTGAGAAAGTAGTTAATTCCAAGCAAAATATTGTGGAAAATGCACTGGAATCGTTATGGGCGGCGAAAAATTTAATATTAAAACTGACTGCTTCATTTGTGAAAAAGGCGGAACTATAAAAAAGAAGGGCCTAATTTCGATTAGTACAGGAACTGGAAGCAGTAGACGAGAAAAAATATTGAATATCGCAATAATAAGAAATGATAGCATTATACTGGGACGAATGGAATTCTACACAGACTTATTTGCTGCAGATGCCAAATACCATCAATCCTGCTACGTACAATATATCAGTGAAAAAAACCCAACCAGCTTTACAAGAAAAGCTAATATATTGCCTGAAGGTGTCGATCCTAAAGAACCCGCTTTTCAACTGCTTTTCACAAAAATAAAAAATGACATCTTGGATGAAAAAAAATGTATAATGCTGAAAGATCTATGCGATCAACTAAAATATATATTAGAAAGTATGGGTTTTGATTCGGACATTATAAACAATACCGGTAATATCAGAAAAAACATTCAGAAAAAATTGAGTGATTCATTATCCTTTCTCAGTTGTCCAGGAAAACTTACACTAGTACTCTCAAAAGAAAGTGAATATGATATTATATATGGATGTATGATAAAAGAAAACTCTAGTATTGAGGAAGAACTTCAATGTGTCGACAATGAATATGTAGTTTTACACAGGGCAGCAGGAATATTACGGAAGGCAATATTAAGTCATACAATATTTAACTCTACGCAACATTACGTAACCCCACAAGCTTTAAATGAGAATACCTTCAAAGCAGAGATTCCGGTGGCAACCGTGCTTAACCATCGCGGTTGTTGTTAATAAGGTTTTGAAAATAAAAGGAAAGAAAGGGAATTGTTTTAGAGAAAGGCCGGATCTCCTCCGAGGTGCAGTCTCACACCCCGAGCAATAAAGACTTGGAAATCAGATACCCAAATAGAAAAAGGAGGAAAACAAGTGTTAAAATAAAACAATAATTAAAATTAATTAAAACATATTTTTTATTAAGCGGTACCTATTGTTTTACCCGACGTCGATCCTATAGTTGGCGGTGGCGGTGTCCTGGATGCTTCTTTTTATTTTCGTTCTTCGCTTCTGCTGTATTCCGGCGGCTCCTGATTGCTGCTAGGTTGTGGCTGTGCCGGAACGATGAGCGTAAAAACGTTAAGTTCTTTTTTGGAATTAAGAGATTTGTAATGAAAATCACAAAAGCTCTTACGCGAGAAGAGGCTTACGTTCGATACCGAGGTTCGCACTGCCCTCTTACACGATTGAAATAGCGCCTTATGTTTTTAACTTTCATAAAATAAGTATATCGTATTACGTAATTATGACTGGCACATTTTTCCTAAATACCTCCATTGGCTAACATAATATATACAAGCCTCCTGTGAATTATTTTGTTAAATAGTAGTAGTAAAATTTAAACAAATAAATGCATTGCGGGGCGCGCCGACAAATAAAGCCGCGCGCGCCTCGGTCACCGCCTCGACCTGCATAGTTGCGTTTAAAAGGCCCTGGCCATTTTATTTTTGAAAATAGACCTTGTATTAATCGAGCAAAAGTAAAGTATATAAAATTCTCCAGCTTTTGATGCAAAAAATAATTAAGAAAGGTGTTTAGAAAAGTAAGTTATGACGAGGTGAATGAAACTGAAAAAAAAAGAAACATTTATTTTTCGATAAACGTGTGGTTTTTTTGTAATATCTTAATAAAATTATTTAAAACGTTAAATAGGGTATAAAAGAGAATTTGTTTGGCTATAAATAAGTAAAGATGTTATTGCAATAGCTATTCTATTTCCCAAAGTATGAAGCATCAAAGTTAAAATTGGTTTTTTAACGTTTTTAGCTATAATTTTGGTCCCGACCGAAAGAAAAAGTCCTCACTTTCATTGCTTACGTACAAACACATGTCTGATCCATTGGTAGTAGTCCCATTTGGTTATACTCCAATATTGGGTTCATCTCTAAAACAGCGACTTATCAGCGGTCCGTCGTTAGAATATAACGTTTTGTTTTTATAATATCACTGTTAGTGCATGACATTTCAACGAAAAAATATTACTAACACTTAGTAGACGGTGTAAATATAATAATTTCACAGACTCTTTCCCTTTTATATATTTCATAAATAAATAGAAAATAATCTTGTTAAATTTTCGAGTTTGCTTTCTTTTATTAGTTATAGAGTTTTGTTTCACTCATTAAAAATAAATAAAATCATTATTTACTTAGGTGTTTTTTTACTTTCATTATTTACCTAGGGAGAGAAATATTACTTCTCATTAAAGGAATGATGTAAATAATTGCGATTTCTCAGTTTAATAGTAAAAAAAATGAATGAAACAAAAGTTACTAGACTGGGCACGCCGTAAATTAATATTAAGTGATCTTGAAACTTGAAGTGTCCAAATAATTTTGAACTGTCACAAACATTTCACGTATTTATATCCGTGTATATATTGTTATATTCTGAGAAATACCTTTTCCTTATTTAACGGTCATCAAAGAAGACAAAACGTACCATCCAAAACCATTGTTGAGCACAGATTGCAGTTGCAAACTAGTCATAACACAGAAATATGGTCAAAAGAATTACCGACGAAGGAAAACTGTTCATACGGAAAGCCAATGCTATTTTCGAAAGACACATAGACCTTTAAGAGCAAGGGAGTAGTAGAGGGACACCTTCCGCTATCTTGGATTTTCTGGGGAAAACCCACCTTTCACTTTTTTACGTCACAAGCCCCCGAGCTGTGGGACACATCGTCATTTGACCTGGGGGATTTCCGATTACGTAATTAGGTCTGGGAATTTCCGATGACGTAATTCAGCTTGGGGATTTCCGATGACGTATTTAGTTTTGGGGATTCCCGATGACTACGCCTTTCACTTTTGACTTTGAGAAAGTTGTATACGTTGATAAACTGGTTTGCTTTTAGGGCTGGCCTTGGGAGCGGACCTGCGCGGGAAATTTGAAATTTGAATAAGGTCCCTAATGCTATCTCATAAGACAGGTGTAGGCCTCCGCCCTCCTGATTAGAACAAGTATAGACCCCTAATGCTACCTCATAAGACAGGGTCTTGTGTTAGGCCTGCGCCCCTTGATGGGGAAATAGTAAGGGGACTCTAATGCTAACTTGTAAGACAGAGCTTGTGTGTGGAGCCATCTAGTGGGGCATGGCCTAATGAGTATATTTTGTAATAAAGGTGGCGCCACCTAGTGGTATATTTCAGGGGTTAATCATTGTTTGTTTGTGGCACCATCTAGCGGAGTATGGACTAATGAGTATTTTCTGTAATAAAGGTGGTACTATCTAGCAGAATATTTCAGGGGGTAATTAGGGCTTGTTGCTGAGTCATCTACCGATGTAAGGAACAGCGAGTGTTTTCTGTAATAGGGTGGAGTCCCCTAGCAGTATATTTCTTAGCTAATCAGGATTTGTTTGCGATGTACGGGTAATAAATGTTTTCTGTAAGCTTTACTAATTAACTGCTTGCAAGACCTGTAGAGCATTCATATAAGTGCTTTTTTAAGATGGGACTTAAAATTATTATTATTTTTTTGGCGTGACCTCAATATACGTTGTACAACACTATCTTAGCTTGTAACACACACACACACACACACGCGCGCACACACACACACACACACACACACACACACACACACACACACACACACACCACCACCACCACGCACCACGCACGCACGCACGGACGCACGCACGCACGCACGCATGCATGCACACACGCACACACACACACACACACACACAGTCAGAATTAAATTAATTGGCAATAGAACCTGCATTAAAATAATACATATCCTAATCTATAATAATACTATAAGATCTCAAACATACATACACTCGTAAATGTTGATGATGATGATGGCACTTGGGGCAAACTGTCGGTCTCAATAGCTTGCGAGGCATAAAAAAAAGACTTGTACACCCCAAGGAAATCGTGGAACTTAAACCAAGCTATCAGCCTCAATAGCCTGCATGGCAGTGAGGGAGACCTCTACAGTTTGAGAGCATCTAAATTTTACCGTGCATGAACCCACTATTTAAATTATTCGAACTCTGACGTCATCCCTACCAAGTTATAGTCGATAGGGGTTTTCCATCATTAACCATTTTTAGAATGTAAAAACTCGCATTCACCTTTCACTGTCTCCTTTAACATTTATATAATAAGGCCGTTTTTTTGTTATTAAAAGACGGCCAGGCTGTACTACTCTATGTTTTAAAGTTAATTGCGGTCATGTAAGTGTATTTTTAAAGAAGCCTGATTCATGCTTTGTAGAGGATAATTTTTGAACCGAGCTTCTATTATCATCTTTATGATGTGTGGTCTACCCTGGTATTATTTCAAGTGGAGAGAAACGCATGCGACTGCGTATGACCATTTTAAAAAACATTTGCTGAGTTTTTAGTAAACATTCAAATATTCGTCATGGTGATGATTCACAGAAGAGGAAGAAGAGCGATGAGGTAGAGGAGAAGGACGAATCTCAAAACCATGATGATGATAGCGACGAATCACGGTTCAAGAAGAAGAAAATCGATAAAGGATATGATTAAATAAATGATTTATTGTTGTTTATAATAATAATAATATATTTTCAAACACTAAGCTTTCCTTCAATTTTGTTAATAAATTTGTTCTTCCTAACGATGTTTGAACCTGTACTAATCATGCTGCAGTTAATGGGAAAGGGCGGTTAGATGGGTAGCTACAATAAGTGTGAGATTGGCTTTCTTTTGCACTCTGTGCGTTCAATCATACTGCTATTTTTTGAATTGTGAGCTGATTTTGTATGATTAAGTTAAATCAGTTTGGTATTTAATTGATTTGATTAATTTGATTTGAGTAATTGATTTGTATGTTTGAGAAAGAGACGAGGGAGAGACGAACACGATCAACCTCTATTACAGAAAACATTCATTAGCCGTTACACCACTATATTGCACTACAAACAACCCTAATTAGTCCTAGAAATACATCGCTAGTTGGCGCCGCCTCTATTACAAAAAGCATTCGCTAGTTTAAAAATATACCACTAGATGATGCCACAAACAAAACCCTGATTCGTCCTAGAAATATAACGCTAGATGGTGCCACCTTTATTACACAAAATATTAGGCCATACACGGCCAGATGATGACACAAATTCAAATTTCTCAACAAGCGCCAGGACAGGAGGGCGCAGGCCCTAAAACAGTTTCCTACGTCTTGTCTTATAAGCTAGCAATAGGTCCCTTATTATAATGCAAGTTCAAATTTCTCGCAATAAGTAATCAGAATGTAAACACTTAAATACAAATCCAAATTCAAATTTCTCCCAAGGGGCCGGGGGCTAACACCTGAAAGTAAGTTGCGAAGCCCTATGTCTGTTTTATAAGTTAGCCATAGGCCTCCTTATTATTATTATACAAGTTCAGATTTCCCCTCATAGATGGCGTTACAAACAAATTCAAGTTTTTGGTCGAGGGGCGAGGGCCTGAAAGTAAGTTGCTAAACCCTACACCTGTTTTACAGGTTAGCATGATACCCTTTATTATAATACAGATTCATATTTCCAGCCATAATCTGCAGAGACTTAAATACAAATACAAATTCAAATTTTCCGCCATTGGGGCCTCGACAAGGTACCAAGCCCCGAGAGCAAGTTGCGCAGCCCTACACCTGTCTTACAAGTTAGCATTAGGCTCCTTATTATTATAATACAAATTCAAATTTTCCGGCAAGGGTACCATGACAATACACGAAGGCCTACGAACAAGTTGCTATCACGATAAGGGGCAAAGACCTGAGAACAAGTTGCGACACCCTACACCTGCCTTACAATCTCGCCGAAAGCCTCGCGTTACTTATATGATACATGTTAACTTAAAAAAAATCCAAGTCCGACCGCTTCTATAAAATAAAAATAACCTTGGCACATGTTAACAGGTTAATTTAGTTAAATAATCTTTTATTATAAAACACTTGTCATTATCTTTACATGTCTTTGTTCCTTATTAGAATACAATTTTTATGACAGATGATAATTATGCGACCTCTTTATAATAAATCCTATTACAAAAATCACATTGTAAAACTAGAAAATGCTAATTGATTGCTTGCTTAATTAAGCACTCGTTTATTTAAAGCAATTTGTATGTACATCTACAATATACAAACACAGTTTGAAGACTGTTATTTATTTATAACACCTAGATGATATTTTTGTTTGTACACAATATGAAAAACTGATGAAGTCTGGCTTTTACACGATCAAAGTGAAAATAATTTTTTAAAGCATGTTATCGTCGTTTTTTACTTTGAATGTAAATTTATAAATACAATATAAATGCAGTCATCAGGTTTTCTGTATTACTTTCTAAATAATACTGTAATTCACTTTTAAATTAAAATATACAGTGGTACATTCTAACCGTCTTTTAAATACCTACTAAAAACTAAGAGCGGGTTTTTTAAAATGGTCATACGCAGTCGTATGTGTTTCGCTCCACTTGAAATAATACCAGGGTTGACCACACACCATAAATATGACAATACAAGCTTGGTTCAAAAATTATCCGCTACAAAGCATGAATCAGGGTTCTTTAAAAATACCCTTACATGACCGCAATTAACTTTAAATTAAAAACATAGAGTAGTACATTATAGCCGTCTTTTAATATCAAAAAAATGGCCTTATTATATAAATGTTAAAGGAGGTAGTGAAAGACGAATGCGAGTTTTTTACATTCTAAAAATGGTTAATCACCCGTATCGACTATAACTTGGTAGGGATGACGTCAGAGTTTCAATGATTTAAATAGTGGCTTCAGGCACGGTAATGTTCTGATGCTCTCAAGCTGTAGAAATCTCCTTTACTACCATGTAGGCCATTGAGGCTGATAGCTTGGTTTGAGTTCCACCATTTCCTTGGAGTGTACAGGTCTTTTTTATACCTCGCAAGCTGTGGAGACTGACAGTTTGCCTCAAATGCCATCGTCATCATCATCTTCCCAGAGAGGACTAGACGCGATCCCCCTGTATTTATTAATACAAGTTACGAGTTCAGGGTAATTCCCTAATATTTACGTGTGTATGTACGTTTAAGGTCTTATAGTATTATTACAGATTAGGATATGTATTATTTTGGTCAATTAATTTAATTCTGACTGTGTGTGAGTGCGTGTGTGTGCGCGTGTGTGTGTGTTACAAGCTAAGGTAGTGTTGTACAACGTATATTGAGGTCACGCCAAAAAAATAATAGTAATTTTAAGTCCCATCTTAAAAAAGCACTTATATGAATGCTCTACAGGTCTTACAAGCAGTTAATTAGTAAAGTTTACAGAAAACATTTATTACCCCTACATCGCAAACAAATCCTGATTAGATAAGAAATATACTGTTAGGTGACTCCACTCCTATTACAGAAAACACTCGCTGTTCCTTACATCGATAGATGACTCACCAACAAGCCCTAATTACGCCCAGAAATATTCTGCTGGGTAGTACCACCTTTATTACAGAAAATACTCATTAGTCCATATCCCGCTAGATAGCGCCACAAACAAACCATGATTAACCCCTGAAATATACCACAAGGTGGCGTCACCTTTATTACAGAAAATACTCATTAGTCCATACCCCACTTGTTGGCTCCACAAACAAGCTCTGTCTTACAAGTTAGCATTAGAGTCCCCTTACTATTTCCTCAAGGGGCGCAGGCCTAATACAAGGCGCTGTCTTATGAGGTAGCATTAGGAGTCCATACTTTCTCCAATCAGGAGGGCGCAGGCCTACACCTGTCTTATGAGATAGCATTAGGGACCTTATTCAAATTTCAGATTTCCCGTGCAGGTCCGGGCCCAAGGCCAGCCCCAAAAGCAAACCAGTTTCTCAAGATAAACAACTTTCTCAAAGTTAAAAGTGAAAGGCGTAGTTATCGGAAATCCCCAGAACTAATTACGTTATTGGAAATCCCAGACCTAATTACGTAATCGGAAATCCCCCAGGTCAAATGAAGTCACAAAAAGTGAAAGGCGAGGTGTCCCACAGCTCGGGGCTTGTGACGTAAAAAAGTGAAAGGTGGGTTTTCCCCAGAAAATCGAAGATGGCGAAAGGTGTCCCTCTACTACGAAGGGGATTACCAACAAAGACAGTATGGAGAGCAAAAAAATGAAGATTCTTTCAGACGCCGAATTTAAAAGAACTATCGGAAATGAAAACTTGATGTACACCTCTTATTGTAAGTAGCTTACGACATGTGGTACATAAAATGTACAGCAAGAAAATTACATGTATCGGCAAAAACAATTCATTAGACGTTCCGAGAAGATATGCCTGATGTGAAATGTTGCAAAAGAACAATTATTAACTGGATACATAAAGTTGGTTTTAGTTTAAAAAACTAATAATAGAAAATTTTAATGGAGCTTCCTACAGTATGATCTTCGAGGTTAGAGTTTTTTCGAAAATATTCCTAAGAAAATGAGAAAATCATGGCAAGGTAATACTGTATTAACTCAGTACAAGAAACTGTGAAAACTTTGAAAAATGGTTCAAAACCAATCTTATACCTAACGTAGAGAAATCCAGTTTAATTATCATGGATAACGCCAGTTACCATTCACGATTGGTGAAAGCAATTCCATGTTCTAGTTAGCCTAAAAAAAATTACTACAGTGGACCGAGTCTAAAAATATCAATATTCAAGAGGAACTTATCAGTACCAAATATGGGAAGAACAAGCTGCCAAAAAGAAAGTATTATTTCGACTGTCATGCAGAAACGATGGATCACCAAGTTTTTCGTTTACCGTCGTATTATTTGTAACAAACTTCGAACGTGTTGTTAATAATTCACTTCTCTGTAGGCAACTAACATGCATTACGTGCAGCGTGTGTTGCATATCATAGTTGCATGAAACATGCATTTAATTATTTTAATTAGAACTCGCATTTAGTTTGCACATTCACTTTCAGACATGTTCATGCGCAAAGACCTATCGAGAGCGTCGTTTTTTGTGCGATACAGAAAGGTACAAGAGCATCCATTTTTGCTCTGTTAAATATTTTTTATTAAAAGTGCTATAAATTTTATGGTGAGTTTATTTAAAGTTATTTTACATGTTTGAGAAATTTGCATTTCAGGCACTTTTTTTACTTTCCCGTTTACTTTTTATTTGTTATTTTAACTTCAACTTTAATGTTACTTTTCACACATATACAAATACGCAGTTAATTATTTTACCGTTAATCCAATTTACCGTATTAGTACGATTAATCAAGAGAGATTTATTCATTTGGGAATTATAGAGCATACAAATCCAGATTTATTTCAACCCTGAAGTAATATTACGCAACAATTGCCAAAACGCTGACCAAGCATGCGGCCGTTTGGTTATCTACAGTGTGACCAAGAATAAGGTATTCTGATCCATTAATTGCTCATAACCTTAATTATTCATTAAGTTATAACGTTACTAACATTAGCGTTAAGATATTTCAGTCTATGATTAAATATAGGTTGTGTAATAAAATTTGTTATTGTATAATGGTTTACTTGTTTGTTCCATATTTAAAAACAAGTTGGCGTCCAAGTATTTTACAATTAGTCCCAGGAAGAAGCAACCCCGATTTTAAAGCAAACGTGTAAGGTCCTTTCTTACAATTTTTATATTTGCCGCGGCTAAACTGCAATCGGTCTTTATATTATAAACTAAAGAGGGGTGTGGGTTCGTCGGTATCTTTAATCTTTAGCTCTACACTGTCCACATAAAATAATTAAAATAAAATGGTTTAAAAAAAATATATTTTCCTATATTTACAAATCTAATATATATTCACACTTATTCTAAATCAACTAACCTAAACGTAACAATAACAAACAACTGGACGTCCTGATGGAGACGGCGGCGTCGGGGGCGTCCTTCCTTCCACTCGCTCAATGCGGCAGCTTATTCTGGTCGAAGTCGCTTCTGGAAAATAGATTTTAATGCACCCTAGTTGCACTCAATAATGACCGTAATATTTAAATGATTAATAACGTGGTGTTTAATTAATTATTTATGCTGAATACGGCCCTGTCTATAAAAGAAAAGGATTTATAAACAAACTACTGGTTATTCAAAACGAGGGTTGCGCGAATCTAGGTCACTAGTGAAAATCGATATCCCGAGTTCAGGATAGTACGCATGACGGTTGTACCGGTCTAACTGCGTGCGGCTCTTTACCTTTAGTAATTTCTGGAGGACGGACAAGCGCGTATGCTTCGTGAAGCAATTTACTTTCGCGATGTATTATGCTTGAAAATATGACTTCTTCAGAGGTTTACTTTTGCATTAAATTTAGACTAGGCGGATTATACACGTTTGGTTGTATAATTAAGATCTGCACGTTATCTTCTGGGATGTAATTTTATGGTGGTGATTTCCTTTATGCAAACGAAGGAAATCTCACGTAGATACAACTGAACGTTACTTACTGGTATACGAAAAAAACACGTATTTATTAAAGGCGGTTTTTATACTTGCGGAATAAGCTGGTGGAAAACAATTAATTGATTGCTTTCTTGAAATCCAATTACTTAGCGCGTGGGTATCGGTGTACGGTTTTCGGCTACGACAGGTCTTTGACGGATACTCTACGTTTAATTCGTTTGTGATTACGGACACTTCGGTCTTTTGCCAGCGAGCTGGTGAATTCAGGTGTTTAGAATGTAAGTGAGCGTAAATGATGAAAGCTGCAGGTCTATACAGTCCTACTTAGCTCTCGTCGTCAGGTATATGTTAGCGTGGTGGGTGTATACTCCCGACTACCTCGTGGCTTTTGCCCGTAGCGGTCTGGGGGTTCTAGTGTGTGCTGGTGTTTGTTAGCACTCCCGACTACCTCGTGGCTTTTGCCCGTTGCGGTCTGGGGGTTCTAGGGTGTATTTGTGGTTGTGATCTCCCGACTACCTCGTGGCTTTTGCCCGTAGCGGTCTGGGGGTTTTAGTGTGAGCTGGTGTTTGTGAGTACTGAATTAGTCTACAAACTTACGTGTCGTTAATCACAAAGATCGAGGATAGCTATTTACAAAAGATTCGCGGTGCGCGTTCGCAAATACAGGGAGCTAAACTCGCGGTGGCTATCACTAGGTCTGCGGCGATTTACTTTCAAACAACCGTCACGTGCAGGTTTTCTGGAATCGGAGTTAGTCAAACGGACTAACTAATACAGGGGCTGGTGAAACCAACTAAATAATTCTCGGCGGCGGGACGCGTTTACGGGGCGCGTTTTTAAATACCGATAGATAGAGATCTATAGATAGATATATTATTATTATTCTTTTTAAGGTGCGCGGCGCGGTTTTTATAGAAGACCCTCAGTAGGCGGTGGTGGCTTCTGTTTGGGGGAATCCTATTTGTAATTGGCGGAGATTACTCTGACGTATAAAACTTTCGATGTTTTATGAAATCTACGTTGGAGGGGAAACAAATTAATTATTGTTGTGCAATCAAACGAAATAATGAGAAATATTAAGTTAGGTACTGAGTAACACGGAATACTAAGAAATATTAGATTAAGTTTTGCAGGTGTTTGAATACTAAGAAAGCTTACATCATTTCTTTTACGAGGGCTGATTGTTAAATAATTAATTAATTAAAAAAATTTTGAAGTAATGACTTTCGGTTCGTATAAACATATCTAGGTACATGTAAATATTTCTTGGTTAATAAGGCAAATCGATAATTTTATGAACCTGGCCCACTTTAATCTACGACTGAGCATAAGGCACAAAATCTTCTAGTTAATACCTAAACTGTTCAGTAGCTGAAACTTGTAGCCATAGGTGTAGAAGTATACGTATAGAACCTAAGGGTTGTACACATTGCTAGCACAACGGCATTTAAATGGTTTGCTCAGAAAGTAAGAGAATCTACGATTAAGAAATTATTAAAGTTGATGGATCTCCAATTCGGACTTGCAATGAGCAACTTTAAAAAGTTAGTGAAATCCATTCGCAAGATTACGTGGAACATTGCGACAAACTAGTTTTAGAAGACTGGGAAATCGAAAAAGCTAGAGTTAAAGCTTCATAAATGAGTAAATGACCAAATCCTATGTCCAGTTCTAAATTAAATAGGAACAATTTGTGACAAAATTCCAACATGATTCATATTTATCCTTGGGCATCTAGAATATTTCAAAGTATGTCTTTACAATGGGCGCGTGCACCAGTACTCAGCGCCTGGGGGCTATCCTTGTCTAGACTGAAGCTCAGTGAACTATCGCTTTCGCTCACAAGCAGCAGCTGAGTACTGGTGAGCGCGCCCAATGGCTGTGTTGTCTATAAAACGTAGATTCCGTTTGTTCGATTCTTCAAAGTCAGAAATTTTGACAGTTTGACAACCGTTCAAAACCGAAATAAGAATACACGTGCATTTTGTTACTAGACATATAGTATGATCAAATAACAGGACTAACCTTATTTCCTCAATTATATTAACTTTCAAATTATCATTGATATTAATTTAGATGAAATAATTACTTTTACCATGGTAGTGTCTGTCATATAATCTTCTATATATATATATATATATATATATATATATATATATAAATGAATGTGAGTTTGTTTGTAATCGATAAACGGCCACACCGTTTGACCGATCGATCTCATATTTAGAACGGAGGTTGGTCTTGGTCACCATTGGGTTTATGGAAATTGACCATCCTAATAGGAGGTGTTTGTGCCCTAATATTTGAAAAATCTCTGTTAATGCAAGGGCTGTTTCCAGCCTGCAATGACTGTAACCAACCTCACTTTGACGCAAAGGGCTGCAACCTACATTAACATGTCGTGCGCATATCAGCACCGTCACGTAGAGAGTTCGGGGGTATCTCACCCTTCCTCGCTCATATTCATTCATTGCGAGTGGTACGGTTAGCATTACTTACGTAAGTCATGTAATTTCAGCGTGTTTTTTGCATAGTAACTTAATAGGTTAAATTTAAATTAACAAGACCTTTCTTTGCCTGGTATAAAAGTAGTATCTATTCATTAGCATTTAGAGGCGAGCGATATAGAACCAAGATTTGTGAGCCAACATATAAAAATGAAGTGAATTTTATTTATATTATGTTACTTAGGCAACATAAATTATTGCACAGAACCCATTTTATTGGTAAGTATAGAAATCTCAATCGCAGGACGAGGCCTGCGGATCGGTTAGTTTATGTATAAATTTCAATTCTTATTTACTTCAATTTATGAAGGAACATTCAGTCTTCCAATCAATAATAACCTTATCTTTTCATTTTGATAATAACATTATAAACATTTACTAAAAGAAAACACAATTCATAATTACGTAATATTTAAAAAATATTATTAAATACATAAATAAAAAGTTTTTCTCGAGTAGGATTTGAACCTACGACCTCTACTTTGCTAGAATGCTGTGCTAACCAACTGCGCTATCGAGATTCAATCCCCGATCGATGTAAATTTTGTCTTTATGTACGCAGAACTGATGTAAATTCTAAACATAATGAGATCACAATCAAATTACTTATTTTAATGGAATGTGAGCCTGCAATATCGCAGGGATTCACACATACCAAACGAAGTTAACTATTATTAAATTATTATAAGATTTTGTTATGAACGAATAAGTTCAAAGGTAAATATGTAAAAATTATTATTAATTTTATTAGATATATAAATAAAAAGTTTACTTCGAGTAGAATTGGAACCTACGATCTGCACTTTGCTAGAGTACCGAGCTAACCAACTGCGCTATCGAGATTCAAGCCCCAATCGATGTAAATTTTGTCTTTATGTATATAGAACTAATGTAATAATAATTTTTACATATTTACATTTGAACTTATTCGTTCATAACAAAATCTTATAATAAATATGTAATATTTTCTGTCCAATTTCCCTCAGTGCATTACATGATTACATCTCACGTTCTTCAGTGATATTTAAACGTATGACAAGTTGGTTAGCTTTTTATTGTTCCCATCGTACGTATCTCTTGGACAATTTCATAGAAATATTATTGTTTTGATATTGTACCTTGCAAATTTGTGCAGGTAGGTCAATATGTCTTGCCTACAATACAAAATATACTTTACACGACATAAGATCTTTCGGGGCCTTAGTGCGTATTACTCGTATTATCACACAACCCGTCAGAAAATCGTTATTTACATGAAGTATCAAGTGACGAGCTGATTAGAGTTGCCATCTGCTACACGAAAGATTGACAGCCGAGGCGTTTAACTATCAATTTCACAATCAAAAAATCAATTGATACATTACGACTACTGATCGTTTGATGGTACTACAGAAAAGCGTCGTGGAACTTATCAATTCATTGTCCATCCTCTGAATACAAAACGTCCAAGTAAAATCGAGCTTCTTGACCGTTTCAAAAAATATTATCTAAATATTTATTTTTAATTACACATGAATACAATTGCACGAAACTCAAGCATTGTAGTAGAAACGTACACAATGGTCAAACATGCCAATTTACAACATAAATATTTCATTTTCTACTTGCAAACATCAAAATATTTAAAGACATACGGCCATTTTTTAAAAGTACCTAAACTTCAACATTAAGTCGAAATAACAAGGCTGTACATGAAACAAAACCTAGCACTTCTGCACGATCTGAACTATTTCCAAGCTCATCAACAGGATCTTGTTTCTGCGAGAAAACAGAGGTTAGAGAAACAGAATGCCAAGAAAACTATCTCTCATAAATCCAACCGTAGAAGCAAAGACAATTATGATCGATCCTTTCGAATCTTCTGAATTAATGGAAGAATTTATACATACAGCGACGTGTGAATTTATATATGTACAATATGTTCCCAAATATTAATACCTTAGACTACATACTTTATGAACGTTCACCCTCGTAATGTTTTTTAATAGTTCGTATTTACCGTCCTTTCGCGTTTTGATAACTGCTATTAAATGTACCAAACCTTTTTCTGCACTCACAGTTTCACCATTTTGAAGCGTTTTTTCGCAAATAAAGCAACCGCCGATTTCCATACTTGATACACCAAATAGAACTAACGCACTATTACTACGCAGACACAGTATCTAAAGCAGACTAAATGGAAAATTGACAATGTGTAAGGTTTCGGTTGGTTGTTAAAGAAGGGTACGCCCACACAATACGGAAAGGTTCTACCGACCACCCCTTGCAGCTACTTACGATCTGTTTATTTTAATCAATAATAACCATCGTAATTTTAAAGAAGTTGCCTTCTTTTTACCAGCATTAACCAACTTCAAAAGTCATTTGTGAGATTAGGGCTCGATATTGGGAAAAATATATAGAGCATAAATGATGTAGAATTTCCTAGCAAATAATTTAAGTTGTACACATTTTCCTCGTCAGGGTAACCTTTTTTGAGAAAAATTAAAAAAACTAACAGGAGGTCATATTAGAGAGTGGTTAAAGGGGATGAAGCACCCTCCTGACAGGTGGGAACTCTTTTGATCTATATTCACTTTTTGTAAGGAGTTCGTACCCAAAATTTTAAAACTTTATAAATTATTTCTCGTAGATGCCATTGTTACTGCTAATTTACGTCGACTACACACATTCCAATTGTGCTGTGTTTAAAAGCAAAACAACCAGAAGTCATGTGGGATCTTTTTTATTTCGAGTCATTGATTCTTAACTTACTGTACATGTTGATGAGGCAACGACCCCAGAGGATGTGAAGACGGCTGCGAGTTTCCATTACTGTGATAAAATGTACAGGTTAGGCAAATTTTTGTTTTGCTGTAGTTTGCAACTTACTATTGAAGTTGATGAAACGAACCCTCTGTTAATAACGGAGGCATGGACAACTGTGGTGGTGGTGCTGACGCTGCTGTTCTGCAAAGAAAACGTTCTATTATAATTTCTTTCAACTTTATATATTTTGTAATAATTACCGAATTGGTGGTTGAGATAAATCTATGTCGCCCTCTATCTCTCTAAGTAAAGATTCGAGGGTGTGTGTTGCTCTGTAAAACAAATTACTCAAATTAGTAAAATACATAATATATTGTAAATACACAATCATACAAATTTTATAGAAATTATAATTACCTAACTTCCTCGTGCCTCGATTCATCGTCAGAATGTATTGTTATCACACTATATTCAATAAAGGCTGTTTATTAGCCTCCTGAACTTTTTCACTTTTTACTTTCTGCCCCTCATGCACTTTTATATTTTGTAGAACTTTTGGTTTTTGTTTCTTAATGATAACGATTTAGAGTTGTCATGTTATTTCCGGTAAAAGGACTGATGCTATGTGATATAAGCGACGTAAATATTTTCACTATTTATTACAAATTTTTGATGTTTCAGCATTTTGAAGAGGGAGAGAGTGCTTTTACAGGATGAGAAAGAAATGCAACGTATCGTCTGTCTACTTGAATGTTCGATACTTTGTTACGGAGCACTTGATCTATATAAGAGGTTTATTGATGCTCAAATTGATTACGTGTTTTGTTGTCTTCTGAAATACTTGGGTTGTGTGCTCCGTTCGATTTTGCTGAGCAAATTGCAATAAACCCGGAATACTTTTGTTTAATATTTTAAGGGTAAGTTTAATGTCGGTAGGTATGTCATCCTCATCATCTCTGTTTGCCCTCAGCAGCTTTGTAGTTGAGTTGACTCAAAATACATTAAAATTATTAAAACACAAGCACGAAATAGTTAGACATATTTCAATACTTAGAACCAATATTTCTCTGATAGAAAAAGCTATTACCAATAATGTTCACTTAGATAATAGGAATGAAAATCTCCTTAGAATAGAGCGCAATTTGGCTCTTTTAAAATTTTATTTGGCTGGACTACAACAGCAATTAGGAAACTCTCCCATAACGGGTGGTGTGATAGTCAACTTAGGATACAAGGATCCCTTAATTTTTTTGAACAAAGGCATATGATAGCTTTGCTAGAAAGGTTAATATCATGTTAAAGAGGTCTGTGTTAAAAGTGAATGTTGTACTGGTATGCCAATTTATTCACCCTCAAAATATGAATGTAGAATTAAAGCATTTTTTTTACCAGAAATTCCGTTATTGACTTTGGCGCAAATCTTAACCTGTGGCATCGAAGGGAAATAGTTGACAAATTGGGAGTTAAACTGGAAGAGTTTCAAGAGGAAGGATCGGGGTTTGCTCTAAGTGAAATTTTGCATTTGAAAGTAAACATAAATAATTACGTTTCCATAAGGGGTGGCATTTCTACTTTCATCAGAGTTCCACGTTTTATTGCACTAAATTATTGCGTTGTTAATATTAAAAATAACGATAAATTTTGTTTTCTTTGGTCGGTGGTCTCCGCTTTGTATCCTGCAAACAAACACCCCGATAGAATAGGAAGCCATCCCCATTTCGATGAGGTATTGAATCGTGGCACGATTAAATTTCCCATTAAATTAACAGATATAAAAAAATTTGATAAACTAAACCATCTATCCGTAAATTTATACTGCATAGTAAAAAAGCATGTAATGCCATTCATGATAAGTGATAATCACAACCATGATTTTCGCACGATAAATTTATGAGTATTCTCCTCGAACGACAACAGTGTAAAGGGGGCAAACGTTAACAACCAATATTACCCTTTACGTGGATCAAGAACATGTCAGCGTTGTTGTCCTCTCAACTTTCCAATCGAGGACACAAGAAATTCTTTTGTAACATATGCTTAAATCATTTTTCCTCTAACACTCTGTTACTGAAACACTCCACTAACTGCTATCAAATAAATAAATGCTCGGTAAAATTGCCCAACGAAAACCAAAAATATTTAGAGTTTACGCACTATTCATATACGGAAAAGGTTTCTTTTGCTATTTACGCAGATATTGAGAGTATTTTAGAAAAATGTTCCAACTCTCCAGATGTTTTTAGTGCAAACACAAAATTGTTTCATTCTTTCAGTATTGCGTTTTATCTCAAGTGCTCTTACGATGACACTTTATCAAAATTTTTCTGCTGCAGAGGGGCAGATTGCATTACGTGATTTATCAATCAGTTATGGAACGTTGAAAATTCGGTCAATTCAATTGTTACTAATGTAATTCCCATGCAACCGCTAAGCTTGGTTTAACAACAAAATTTTGATGAGGCTACGCAGTGTCACGTATGCGAAAAACCTTTTGTAGAAAATAAAATTAAAGTAAAGGACCACTCGCATCTCACAGGAATCTATAGAAGGGCTGCCCATAATAACTGTAACTTAAACTTTCAAGATTCAATCGAAATCCCCGTAGTATTCCATAACCTAAGCGGGTGCGATGATCATCTTTTCATTAAAGAACTAGCAACCGGTGTTCCTGGATCTGTTAAACTCTTACCATTAAACAAAGAAAAGTATATTTCTTTTACTAAACATGTTGACAATACAAGCATTCAGTTTAAATTTATCGACTCGTTTCGATTTATGAGTAGTAGTTTAGACAAGTTATGTTCCTACTTGGATAATGACAAAAAATCCATAACTAGATTACACAGCCGTAATGAAACCGGATTTGATTTGATAACGAGAAAAGGTGTTTTTTCATATAAGTACATAGATTCTTGGGAAAAGTTAAATGAAACCTCTCTACCGACTAAAGAGGAATTATTTAGTTATTTGCATAACGAAGGTGTCAGTAGTGAAGCATACGAGCATGCTTTAAAAGTATGGCATGTTTTAGATATTCGAACGTTGGGTCAGTATTCGGACGTGTATCTAAAAAACTAACGTGCTTTTTTTAGCGGTAATCTTTGAAAACTTTCGCAACACCTGCCTGCAAACCTACCTTCTTGATCCATTACACTACTATACGGCTCCAGGTCTAGCATTTGATGCAATGTTAAAAATTACACAGGTCAGATTGGTACTTTTAACCGATATTGATCAGGTTATGTTCATTGAGAGGGGTATTAGGGGAGGCGTCACTCAATGGAGTACTCGTTACGCAAAAGCCAACAACAAATACATGTCGACAGGATTCGATCCCGAACTTCAAACCACCTATTTAATGTACTATGACGTAAATTCGCTTTATGGAGCCACTATGTGTGAATCGTTACCGATTGGGAACTTTAATTTTGTGGAAGACTTTGAGGACTTGGACATAATAAATCATTCCGATGATTCCTAGATTGGGTACATTTTGGATTGTGATTTAGACTATCCGAGAGATTTGCATGAATCCGACAGTGACCTGCCGTTAGCGCCCGAACATATGATTCCACCCTGATGTAAAATTAAGAAACTATTGTTAACTTTGTATCCTAAACGGCATTATATCGTGAACTATAGAAACTTGAAGTTGTGTATAAAACACGGTTTAAAACTTGTGAAAACCAACCGTGTCTCGCGTTTTACACAATCACCGTGGCTACGAACCTATATCGAGTTAAATACAAAAATGGGACAGCAGGTTAAAAATACCATAACTTTTTTAAATTAATGGTGAACAGCGTCTATGGCAAGCTTACGGAAAATGTAAAAAAATATAAAGACGTACGGTTGGTTACGAAATGGGGGGTCGATATGGGTCACGTGCGTATATCGCAAAACCCAATGTTCATAGTTGTACCATATTCGATGAGAATTTGCTCATTATTGAAATGAATCGATTAGAAGTCTTCCTAAATAAACCCATATATGCAGGCTTTGCAGTCTTGGACATCTCAAAAACCTTCCTGTACGATTTTCATTATAGTTACGTTTTGCCGAAATTTAAAAATACTTACTTACTTACTTACTTAACCTTCACGCCATTTTCTTGCGGGGTAGGTAAAACAATCCCTGCCTTTTATTTATTTTTTATTCACAATCTTTCTCCATGCTTTCCTATCTCCGCATACCTCCCTAGCTTCCGCAAGATTCATACATAGTCTCTGACATGCCCTTTTGTTTTTAAAACTCCTTATCTTTCTTTCCTTTATCGTAGATTCTACTATACGGACACCGATAGTTTAATTTACGCTTTCACAGTTGCCGACATATACGAATCCATTAAGGAGGATGTTCAACGATATGATACATCTGATTATGAATGCAATAGCATTTATGGTATTCCTCTCGTCAACAAAAAGGTGCCCGGTTTGATGAAGGACGAAAAGCACGCTAAAATTATGTTAGAACTTATTGGGCTTCGTGCCAAAATGTATGCCTACCGAGTGGATAAACAAAAAGAAATTAAAAAATCAAAAGGCTCCACCGTGGCCAGCATTAGAGAAATAACTTTACAGGATTACAAAGAATCTGTGTTTAATGAGACAGTGTATACGATCAATCAAAATAAAATTGTCCTCAGTCCCTACCATGACAAACGAGTTATAACAGCAAACTCTGTTACAACTCGTCCTTGAGGTTACAATTCAACTATTTCCGTCTGAATACTTCTCAGTAACGTTTAATTTTTTGAATTTACATTTCAGATCAGTTAGAGCATTCGTTCAGAAAAACACGTTCGCATGGAACAAGACTTGCTCGATCATGCTACGCGTGTGATATATACAAAATATTTAAAGAGTGCTATAATGGATATATCATCAACTGAAAACTATTTTTTTAATGCGATCTTGCAAGACATTGTTCTACCGGACGAGTGCTTCAACTGGTGCATCAAAACGGGAAATGTGTGCGCGAATAAAATTACATTGCTGTTCAATAAAAATAGTGAACTGGATAATTTAATTAAGAATGTTGTAAATATGTGTAAGATTGTAAATAGTGAATGTATAACTGCTAATCAATTTGAATCATTTGCTTTACAGCCACACGTCAAAATGTATATACTTGACTTAAGTATGCCATTATATAATGTTCACAGTATCTTAGGTAATTATAAGAATTTGTCGGTGGTGATGAATGACGCTATTTGTACGGTTATCGAATACATCAACTCTAAGGCTCTGGGAATTCTTTGGAATATATGTAAGGAGCGGAATATCAAGTACCCTTTTAGACCGTCCGATGAACTTCGTCATAAACGAGCGCACAAATGGTTACTGGAAAATATTCGCAAAGGTGTTGAAAATCCAAATGCGCTTCTTGGATGGACCAACGGTCCAGACAACGCATTTTAACCATCCACCGAACTGAACGAATACCAAAAGACGTTATCTTTAGTCTCAAAAATGCATGTAAAGAAAGATATTGTTAAAAAAACCTTTTGTATGGTGAGATGAAATAAAAAACGATATAACAGTATGCTGAGTTTTTATTTCTAGTTAAGTAGTTACAATAATATGCTTATAAAACTACATTGTCATCAGCTATACACGAATATTCGTTTAATCCCAACCATTTTACGTACACTTTATTCTTCTTAAGTCGAATTACCTTTTCCACTAAGTACACGTCCTGATATTTAGCCTTTTGCAGTTGCTGTCCATAAAATCCACCTAGTATAGGTGTCCCTTTCATCTCTTCTAGCAAGTACGTGACCGGATTGGTTGCGCGTACTTTAACAATCTTGAAAAATTCACTTGACCAATTGGGTACATAACCTTTATCAAATATGCTTTTAAATTTACTAACTAACTATGTCGATCGAACTACCAGCATGTATTTGTAGCCTTTATTTTGTTTGGCGTAAGGTACAAATTCAGCGAAATCGGCTTGCCATAGATCATCTAATCATTTAATAATAGTGCGTCTACGCGGGAAATTTTTGCGTGCCGGTTTATGCAACTCGTTTACCACTTGTTCCATCCTCTATCAATTTACTTAAAGTTTCTTTAGTTGCATTCAAATCTGACTCCACTATCGCAACGTAATTACGAACACCATCTATAAGCGACTTCACTAACTGGATAGAAAACTCGAGGTAGCCTCCATTTATGGCATCAGTGTCTTCTTAGGATTGGCCACCTGTCTTAAACGGTTCCCATTTAAATGGAACCTCGTCAATTGATAGTGCTGTAAGGTTAACGCATCTTGACGTTCGATGGGATCGGCTACATTACTTAAACGCTTATTTTCCACACTGAACTTATCATCGGTAATGGAGAATTGCGTTTTTACCAGTTTATGGAATTGAGCATGAACATGAGAGCGTCCAAACTTGTCCATCGTTGTGCAAACTATAGTTGTTTGGCAAGTTTCTCTATATATCCATCTTCGTATAGTTCTTCCACGATTGATATGATATCGTTGACGAGTCCCGTATTACCGGCCATTTTTTCCGCCCATAGGACTTCCAAATCTTGAATTAATTTATGCACGTTGTTCCAGTACTTGTTTTCAACCGGTCGCCCAATTTCTTTGAATACAGTTACTTCCCCCCCTTTTTTCTCGTTCACCTCCGCCTTCTCCAGTAAGGGTTTAATTATCCCTGTATATTTTTTGGCACGTGTACCTTTCAATTGTTCATCCGGAGTAGTAATATGAGGCCGGAGCTACTCCACTTCAAGGTCACCCATGTAAATCTTATGGGATTTATTTCAAGGTCAAGTGAGTTTTCTCATTATGCCAGAACGCGCTCCAGGCCTCAAGGACGTTTGAAGCATGCTTTTGGCGGGGAATTTAAATTTTTGGAGCAGGTCAAGGTCAAAGTAAAAATAGAAATTGCAATGTCATCTTCATCATCATATTACAATTCTTAGAAGTCTAAAAGTGTAGTGGTCAAGGTCAAAGATTATTGATCTGTAGGGATATCGTATAACATTTCTTAGAAGTGTAAAAATAGAATAAGTTCATGGAAAGAAGAAGAAGCCTAGGTTAACGGTTTTGAAGGATGTAGATTTATAATAAAAAGGCTTCCTTGGGTGTGTGTGATTTAGTATTAGCAGAAATGACGAAAATGGTAGTATGCAAGATAGGAAACGCAAGAAAAGAACAAGTATTAACTATTGTGGAGCGAAAGAAGAGGTTGGAGGTGTTGATACGAAAAATTAAAGATTTAAAGGTAGATTTAGTGGTGTATGAAATAAATAGAAGAATGAGACAGCTTCGAGTATGGAAATAAAAAAGAACAAGTATGAACTATTGTTAAGTGAAAGAAGAGGTTGGAGGTGTTGATATGAAAAATTAAAGATTTAGAAGGTAGATTTAGGGGTGTACGCATTTTCACATATAAATTTCTAATGCTTGTTTTTAAGAAAAGTATGTAAATTTTTTTAAATCATGTAAAATTTGGGATTTTGTTCTTCCAAATATTAAGTTACCCAATTAGATGTTTCATTACGGAAATTTGTATCCTATAAAAGAATCTTTTAAAACTGTATTTATGTATAATATTTTAACGAAATAAATGGATAATCATGTAACAAAAACAAATTTCATCTTATTAAAACTGTGTTATAGTTGATGTGAATATTTTACCTTAAGGAAAAAAGAATTAAAACATTTATTTCCACAACCTCTACACATTATAGGTGATCTGAATATTTCACTATAAGAAAATAAGTAAAATAGAAAAAATAAACATTTATTTACAAATAACACTAGTCTAACAATTATATTATATAGTGATGAGAACGTTGGAAATGTACGAGGTGAAGCTGAAGATGAAGAGTTTAAAAATAAGAAGGGTGCAAAATAAATAAATAATGTGTTATGAAGTTTGATTTAACTATATTATAAAATCATAAGTTCGCATTTTCGCATATAAATTTCTAATGCTTGTTTTAAAAAAAGTATGTACATTTTTAAAAATCATGTAAACTTTGAGATTTTTGTTCTAAATATTATTATTATGTTACTAAAATTTTAGTGACATCAAAGAGATTTTGAACTTGGAAAAATTGTGCAAAATCGTTATGCAACTACTTATGATTTTTTACTGTTTATGTTTAATTCCACATGTAAAATTGCAATACTTTTTTGATGTATAATCTCTACACTTTATAGTTATAGGTGATGTGAATATTTCACCTTAAGGAAAAAAGTAAAAAGAATTAAAACGTTTATTTTCAAAACCTCTACACATTATAGGTGATCTGAATATTTCACTATAAGAAAAAAAAGCCGAAAAAAGAATTAAACATTTATTTTAGAAATAACAACAACAATTAAAACTACTTTAGAAAAAATAATAAAAAAACTAAACTACACTAAACTACACTTAACACTCTAAGGATCCATATTGTCCAAGGCACGAAACACTAGTTCTGCACGACCAGTTTTTTAGGTCGATGCCAACTCGTCCGTGGCCTCAGCTAACTCCTTAGTTAGCCGGGCGACACGATTCCTAAGTTCAGCCACACGATCTTGGTTCGAAATGCAGAAATCACGCAGCCACTCCAAATTTGTTTCCAGCAGATGATGCAGCCTTACCGCGGGCTCGGGGGGTTGACACGTCTCAGGGAGTTGGTGCCCTTGCGAAGGCATGTCGAGCAGCAGGAGGTTTTTACCCCCACGCATCCACCCCGGCGATGCTACCGCGGTAGTAGCAGGAGTGATACTGTAAGTGGAAAATGAATCACATTAATAATGCAATCATCATACATAAATTAAGAAATAAGTAACTTACTTTTCGAAGTAGCTTGCAAAATCTTCTTCGATATCACTGTCCCGGATACTTATCACAGGAATATCTGCAGGTGATGGTAATGGTGGTAGTGGCTGCGGTAGTGATACAGCAGTACTACTAGCTGGCTGCACCAGCAAGTGCTGCAGTATTTGTGGTTTTTCGTTATTTTCTTTTTAAGCTCAATTTCGTTTTTGCATAATGACGCCATTGTAAAGTATATATGTATACGTGTTATTGCAATGTAGATGTACATATAATAACTGAATAAGAAGTGCAATGTTAAACGTATATATATATATATATATATATATATATATATATATATATATATATATATAGTGTGTAGGTTTTGTTAACGTTGGCAAAACAAGCGGAAATGATAAGGGTAATGAACGAACATATGTGAGAGTAGTTCGTTAACTTAAATAAGGTTAAGGGACTAACCAAGGTAATTATGTGATCTATAAAATTAGTAGCAAAATTTTGACAACAGCTAGTATAATCAATTGGATGTCAAACTTTAATTGTTGGCAATTTTCTATAATTTTTGGAGTGTCATATTACATAATATTGAGGTAATTTTTGAGGTGTGTCAAATTACATTTCATGGCAATTTCAAGGGTTGTCAAATTTACATTTTTCCACAATTTTGTGGGTGTCAAATTACATTTTTCGATAATTTTTGGGTGTCAAATTACATTTTATGTTGCAATTTTCGGAGGTGTCAAATTACATTTTTGGTAATTTTAGGTGTCAAATTGCATTTTCACGCAATTTTGAGGGTGTCAAATTACAATTTTGGCAATTTTGAGGGCATCAAATTACATTTTTCAGGCAATTTTGGGAGGTGTCAAATTACATTTTTGGCAACTTTGAGCGTCAAATTACATTTTCAGGCAATTTTGGAGGTGTCAAATTACATTTTGGTAATTTTGGGGTGTCAAATTACATTTTGGTAATTTTGGGGTGTCATATTACATTTTTGGTAATTTTGGGGTGTCAAATTACATTTTTGTAATTTTGGGGTGTCAAATTACATTTTTTGGTAATTTTGGGGTGTCAAATTACATTTTTTGGCAATTTTTGACCATTTTTGGGGGTCATTCACCCTACGGGAAAAATTCTCGCAAAGGTAACTTTAAGCGCTTTGGTTGTCAATCTTTTACGATATTGAAAGGCGGCCTTGGTTCATTATATAAATTGTCTTATGCGCTTTACTATTTTATAACCTTGCTCTATTTCTTATCTTTTGAAGGACATCAATGTTCCATAAACTCGTTGACCATCGGGTTATTGTACCCTCTATCGTTAACTTGAGAAGGTATATAAACCGATGATGTACGGTAAGATGGCAGATATCGCAGCTTAAAGTTAAAGAGCGATTACCTTCCGACAATTGTCTTTGTAATAGTTCTAAAGTGTTTTGTAGTCTGAAAATAGTTAACAAAACGGTCACTCCCCAGTTACGCTGATTTTTAAAATTGTTCGTGTGTGTCTGTGAATTTAAATAATATTTGTTTACATTGAATATTATAGCTTCTAAGGTAAATAAGCAGTTAAAATAATTAGATATGAATATAAATTCGGTTTCTGTTACAAGTAGTGAATTAATTAAGGTAATTCAAAGCTATTAAACTATTGAAAATTAAGGATGAAATAACCAGGCATATTATATGTTAAGAAATAATATCAGGACTTTGAAAAAATTATTAAAATTCAAATGTATACTGTAAATGAAAATCCACTTAGACTTGA
Organism: Vesta saturnalis; assembly: GCA_036346205.1. NCBI lineage: Eukaryota > Metazoa > Arthropoda > Insecta > Coleoptera > Lampyridae > Vesta > Vesta saturnalis. The sequence continues at coordinate 83,061 of JARFJB010002127.1, forward strand.
AAGTAATTTATCAATTCTCAAATGTTATCTAGCGAAATTAAATCAATTAAGACAGACTTTAGATAAAAGAGGCGCTGGTGTAGCAATCAGTTCAAGTAACTTGCAGTGGCACGATGTACAATCTTGCTTCAATGACAGATTACTTACAGGTATTATAGTCAATTTAAATATTAAAGATCCGCTAGTATTCTTGAAATGTGCTTATAAAAGTTTTTCGAGAAAAATTAATGTAATGTTACGACAATCAATGCTTAAAGTAAATGTCGTTTTAGCATGTCATTTCATTCAACCTCAAAACCTTGAGCTTGACTTAAAACGTTTGCTTCAAAAATGAAATTATAGATGTTGGTACATATCTTAAACAATGGTACAAAACGCATGTATTCGATAAACTTCAGGCAAAATTAGAAGAGTTTGCGGAAAGGGTTCGGGATGGGATTGCAAGAAATTTTACACTTAAAGGTTAATATTAACAGTTACATTCCTATAAGGGAGGTGTTTCGACGTATGTTAAAGTACCTAATTTCATAGCAATGAAGCGGGCAGTTGTTAATGTAAAAAATAATGATGAATATTGTTTCTTGTGGGCCATAGTATCTGCTTTATTTCCAGTACAAAATCATAACGATAGAGTTTTTAGTTATCCTCATTTTAGCGATATTTTAAAATGTGAATCTATTCAGTTTCCTATTAAATTAAACGACATCGGCAAATTTGAAAAGTTAAACAAGCTTTCAATTAACTTATATTGTGTAAAGGGTAAAAAAGTGTTTCCATTTTTATTAAGAACCACATGAATAACAGAGAGTCAATTAATTTACTGATTTTACCTTGCGATTCAAATAACAAATGTGGTGCAGAAGAAGGTATACCAAGTTACATTAATAGTAATAATAATACACTTTATCACTTTACTTGGATAAAAAGTATGTCAGCTCTGTTTGCCAAGCAACTATCCAATAGGGATCATAAAAATTTTTTTTGTAATCGATGTCTGAATCATTTCTCTACAAACATTCTTTTAGAAAAGCATATAGCTCGTTGTCACGAAATTAATACGTGTTCCTCTAGATTACCGATGAGTGACGATAAAAAATTTTTAGAATTTAAACATTTCACATATCAAGAAAAAGTACCGTTCGTCATTTATGCAGACCTTGAAAGCATACTTGAAAAATCCTCTCAGGTAGACGATGAAGGAAGTAATACACGTGTATGCGAAAACATGTTCCCTTTAGTATAGCTTATTATTTGAAATGTTCTTATAACGACTCATTATCTAAATTTCAGTTGTACAGGGGCGAGGATTGTATTACGTGGTTTGTTAATGAATTATTAAATTTGGCGTATTGGGTTAACAATATATTTAATATGGTTGTACCAATGGATAACCTAACACAAGATCAGATGAAAGATTTTGAGAATGCGGTAGTATGTCATATTTGTAGGAAACCATTTACGGGGATAATATTAAAGTTAGAGACCACGATCATTTGACAGGAAAGTATAGATCCGCGCACACAGAGGTTGTAATTTAAATTTTAAGGTGTTCCATGTTATACCTGTAGTGTTTCACAATCTTAGTGGTTACGATTAACACTTTATTATTCAATTAGCAAACGGTTTTCCGGGCCAGGTCAAACTTTTACCGTTAAATAAAGAAAATACATTTCATTCACCAAATTAGTCAACAATATAAGGATACACTATAGGTTTATTGACTCCTTTAGGTTCATGAGTAGCAGTATTGAGAAATTGTCATCATATTTGGAGAATGATAAAAAAAATATTACCCGATCAAATTGTAATAGTGATAATGAATTTAATTTATTAGTTTGTAAGGAGTCTTTCCATATGAATGTTGATTCTTGGGATAAACTTAATGAAACTACTTTACCTCCAAAAACTGCATTTTTAGTAAGCTTCAAAACAAAGATATTACGGATAAAGATTATATGCATGCCGTTAATGTTTGGAAACGTTTAGACTTGAAACGTTAGGTCAATACTCGGATTTATATCTAAAACAGATGTTTTACTTTTGGCGGATGTTTTTGAAAATTTTCGTCGAACCTGCTTAAGCGCATATCAACTGGACCCTCTTTTTATTATACAGCGCCAGGTTTGGCATTTGATGCAATGTTAAAAATTTCTCAAGTTAGATTAGAACTTTTACCGATATCGACATGGTTATGTTCATCGAAAGAGGTATTAGAGGGGAGTATCGCAGTGTTCCAACCGTTACGCGAAAGCTAATAATAAATACATGGGTGAAAGCTACGATTCTAGTATCCCAACGAGCTTTTTAATTTATTATGATATTAACAACCTTTATGGAAGAACAATGGAAGAATTTTTACCATATGAATTTTTTCATCGATGAGCCTAATATTGAATGCATATTAAATAATCCTAACGATTCAGACATTGGTTACATCATAGATTGTGACTTGGATTACCCACAGTTACATGACTATAGCGATCTACCTTTGGCACCTGAGCACATGATACCCCAGCCCGTATTCCAAATCCAAATTGAAATTATTGCTCACATTGTACCCAAAACGTAACTACTTCTTCACTATAGGAATTTAAAATGTATTTAGAGCGGGATTAAGACTAGTTAAAGTAAATCGGGTTTTACGTTTCAAACAGTCGGCGTGGTTAAAAACATATATAGCTTTGAACACAATGTTAAGGCAGGAATCAAAAATGAATTTGATAAGAACTTTTTAAATTAATGATTAATAGCGTTTTTGGTAAACTTATGGAAAATGTTCGCAAATATAAGGATGTGCGTTTAGTCACAAAATGGGAGGGTTGCTTTGGGGCTCGCACTTATATCCAAACCAATTTTCATATTGTGTTATATTTGACAACGAATGATTATAATAGAAATGAACAAATTGGAAGTTTTTGAATAAACCTATATATGCAGGATTTTCGGTATTAGATGTTTCAAAAACCTTTTATATGATTTTCATTATAATTATATTTTAAAGAAATTTAAAATAATGCCAAACTTTGTATACGGATACAGACAGTCTTGTGTATGCCTTCTCTGTACCCGACATATATCAGAGTATGAAAGAGGATATTAATAGATTTGATACCTCAGATTATGATCCGATAACGTTTATAACATTCCATTAGTTAACAAAAGTGCCAGGCTTAATGAAAGATAAAATCACGGTAAAATTATGTTAGAGTTTGTTGGTTTACGCTCAAAATGTATGCATACTCTGTTAACCAACACAAAGTTGTAAAGAAGTCCAAAGGTTCTACATCGGCTAGTGTCAGACAAGTTACATTAGATGATTATAAAAGGTCTGTTTGACTATAACATTGTAAAGCGTCACCAGCGTCTTATAAGATCAAAAACATTTGGTGTTTACAATAAAACAAAATAAGGTGGTTCTTAGTCCTTGATGATAAAAGATTAATACATTTTGGGTTAACTGATACTCGTCCTTGGGGATTTAATGTTACATGATCTTATACTTTTCTTTTGTTGTAGAAATCATAAAATGAGTAATCAACAATCTCTAAAAAAAAAATGGATGAGGAATTGCAACATTCCTCGCAAGAAATTTTTGAAGCATGCCTTAATGGGGAAGGGTTCTATAGAGGTTTATATTCTAGTTGCTAACATACTTCAGAACATTGTAATACCTGATGAATGCTTTAAGTGGTATGCTGAGAATGCAGATGGAGCGTTATCGATACATTAACACATTATTTAACGTAAAGGTTAAGTTAGACCGTTATATTAAAATGTTATTAGAAGTTTGTGTAAAAAGATTTTATAACTGATATAGAATTAGAAAATGTAATTGGTCAAATTAATGTTTCCAAATTTAAAATTTCTTTTAAAAGATATGTATGTAACTTGCTAAAATAATGTTTGAAAAGAAAAAACAAAATTTAAAAATTTCATGACATTACTTGGGCTACTAACGAATTTATTTCAACTGCTGCTTATTATGCTAATGTAAATCACTTAAGCTATATATCGATGTAATTAATGAGCAAAACTTTAATACACTTTTGAACCGTCAAAAATTTATTTCACAATAACAACTGGATTCTGGAAAACGTTGAAAAGGTCGGAAAGGCGAACGGTTAGGTTGGACAAGCGGACCTGACTCTGGGAAATGGCCATCAGTTAAGTTTGAGGACTAAAAGACACTTTAGGTTTAATACATAAGATAATTAGATAGATTAAACAAAAAATTATGTATATATCAGTATGTTTTTTAATAAAAAAATAAATTACAATTTGTCTTTTATTATTATTTTTCTTACAGAAATTACATCCTATGTTAGTCTGTACCTTAAGTACACTATATTACAATAATTTATTATTCATATTAGTCGATACCTATACAAGCCGGAAATTTATATCCGTTATTAAACCAATAGTGATGCTTTCTACAGTAATTTAAGTGTTCCAAACTGCTTGTTGTTTTTACCGGCATTATTGAAATACAAATGAACTTATTATACAATCCTCTATTGCTTACAAATTTGAGTTTTTATTTCTAGTTTAGTAGTTATAATATAATATTGTTTATAAAGCTTTATTGTCATCGTCGATCCACGAGTATTCGTTTAATCCCAACCGTTTCACGTACACTTTATTCTTCTTACGTCGAATGACCTTTTCCACCAAGTACACATCCGGATATTTAGCTTTTTGCAGTTCCTGTCCATAAAATCCACCTAGTATAGGTGTATCTTTCATGTCTTCTAGCAAGTACGTGACCGGATTGGTTACGCGTACTTTAACAATCTTGAAAAGTTCACTAGCCAGTTTGGTATATAACCTTTATCAAAGATGCTTTTAAATTTACTAATGCGGACTATGTCACCCACCATGAACCGATGGTTTTTATTAACGATTTTCAGATTCGAATATACATTAAGCTTTGTGTTAGCATTTACTTCGCTAGGTTTCATTCCGATCGTTCGATGTTTACGGTTATTGTACTCTGTCGTCACTTCTTCGAGAAGTGGACCAATCCATACGTATTTTCCATCACCCCAAATTTTTATACAGGTATTCTTGATTGTCCTAATCACTCTTTCTGCTATGCTAGCCTTTTTAGTGCTGTAGGTGGAATAGTGATTAATGTTATGTTTATCATCAGGTTATGAAATGCTTATTGTAGAACTCTTTTCCAGCATCTGTTTGCAGATTTTTGGGAGTCCGTTCTTTAAAATGGTTTGCATAGCTTTCATAACTTCTACCCCGTCTTCGTCTTCAAACCTCTCGTCCATAGGTATTTAGAGAAACAGTCGATAACTACCAGGATGTATCTGTAGCCCTTATTCTGTTTGGAGTAAGGTATAAATTCAGCTAAATCCTTGCCATAGATCATCGAATCCTTAATAATAGTGCGTCTACGAGGGAAATTTTTGCGTGCCGGTTTATGCAACTCGTTTACCACTTGTTCCATCCTTCCTTATTGTTCCATCCTTACTTAACGTTTCTTTAGTTGCATTTAAATCTGCTTGTACTACCTCAACATAATTACAAACATCATCTATAAGCGACGTCACTAACTAAGACAAAACTCGAGGTAACCTTTATTTATGGCATCGGTCTTCTTGAGGATCGGCTACCGCTCTTAAGCGGTTCCCATTTAAATGGAACCTCTCAGTTGATAGTGCTGTAAGGTTAGCGCGTCTTGAGGTTCGATGGGATCGGCTACATTAGTTAAACGCTTATTTTCGACATTAAACTTATCGTCGGTAATGGAGAATTGCGATTTTAGCAGTTTATGGAATTGAGCGTGAACATGAGAGCGTCCAAACTTGTCCATCATTGCGCGAACTATAGTTGACTAAAAAAGTTTTCGGAGGGTTTCTCAATATATCCATCTTCGTATAATTCTTCCACGACTGATATATCATTAACGAGCCCAGTATTACCGGCCATTTTTTCAGCCCACAGGACCTCCAAATCTTGAATCAATTCATGCACGTTGTTCCAGTATTTGTATTCAACTGGTCGTCCAATTTCTTTGAATATTGTAACTTCACCCCCCTTTTTCTCCTTCACCTCCACCTTCTCCAGTAAGGGTTTAATTATCCCTGTATATTTTTTGGCACGTGTACCTTTCAATTGTTCATTCGGGTTGTTATCACGACGAGCTGCATTAGTTGCAATTAAGATTTGTGTATAGTTCGTCTCGTCTTCGCTAGTTATTAGACGTTTGTCTGGTTCATTCATTATTATTAGATCATAGAGACCGCTCGTACCATTATACCGCTTGAAATGTCGTAAAGAACTCCATAAGTGGTATCAATTGCATTCGATGCATCGCTTAGCATGCGTTCTATGTGTATTCGTGGTAATGGATCATATTGTTCCAGAAATTCTCTCGATGCAGAGGTATTGAGTGAAATAGAATCGGTGGTATTTGCTACATGTTCTTCTTCTTCTTCTTCCACTTGGGGTGTAATTTCTCCAATCACACTAGTCTCGAGGAACGATGGTGTCTCTTGTCGCAGAGGATTTCTTTGAAAATACGGAAGTTGTGCGAATGGACTAACATAATTACTACTATTACTAAAAGAAGATGATCTTCGTTTGTTAATTCCTCGCAAATGATAAGGTATTGACGGTGTGGTACCATACTGCTGAATCGGCGACCTTTTCTTTTTGATAGGGGAGGAATGACGTTTTGGTGACGGTTTTGTGAATACCTCCTCCTCCTCCTCAGCATCCTCCGGCTCCGTCTTTACTAGCGGTTCGATTTTCTTTGCAATGTTTGCAAGTGGTTCAATGAGTGGTTTGTAAGTTTTAGTGAAATTTGCCTCTTTAGTAAATCGATCCTCCTTAAGATGATCATATTTTTGCTGTATAGCTTTACGAACTTGAATTATACGTTTTGTCAACGCTAATCTTTCGTTGTCCATCGGTGCGGATCAGCAATAAAACAGATAAAACAGGTCTAACAGGTAAATAAACAGCTCTGTTTAAAACAGGTCAGTTTAAAGCAGGTCTGTTATGTACCCTGTTGAAACGGGGCTGTTTACTTGTAGGCTGTTTTTTCCCAAATGATATTTTAACGATACTGCTATGGTATTATATACTGATCGAAGCCTTTCCTAAAACGGCCGTTTTCTACTTCAGCGTCTTTATTTATTACCAGGAATCCGTATCGATTTCGCCAACTCTCTGAGCACATGTCTCGAAACAATTGCATGCTTACAATTGGGGCGACATGATCTTCATGTATGTGACGCAAATTCAAATCATCCTGTTCGAAGAGCACTATTAAATTGGCGTTATCTCTAATAGCTGTTTGGGGATTTTAGTAAGGTTTGACCCAAGTAGAAGCAGTCAATGTTATTATGACGTCCCATTGAAAAGTACGCTCTAATATGGTTTTGTTTTCGCAAGCGATATCTCGAAGATAAACACTGAAGGGTTTTGCCTCGCTCGGTTCCATAATGTCAGTATTATCACTGAAGCAATAAAACCAATATCTTTCATGGGATCTAGAATTTCACCCAAGAGTCGATATTTTTCTTGATTCAACGATTTTGAATAGACATACACGTGTTTGAAACGAAGACCGTTCGGTTCAGTTAGGAGACTGAGCATGGTGTTTGTTTTTCCACAATTGGAAGGACCACAAATTATAGCGCGTACGCTGTTTGGAAGTAACTCTCCATGCCGTTGTATCTCGCTGTTTGCAGCTCGAGTTAAATCATCGAGATTTACAATAGGTAGTTTTTGAGTTTGAATCACTACTCGCATGTTGTTGTTGTTGATCGGTGTCTATCCGAAATAAAACTGCACAACTTGTCAATATGGTTCTTTATTTTATACATCTAATATTACAATAGATTATTATTATTATTATTATTATTATTATTATTATTATTATTATTATTATTATTATTATTTTATTTTTTCACTTCTCCATCAAAGGATTGTATTGCACCATGGCATCATGTAATATGAGACAATAGACAACGATACCGGCTTCCATTTCAAGTTTTACATCTACAGTCGAGTGTTTTAGTGATTCATTTTGTTTTGAGCAATCCATTACGAATATTGGACATGTCTTGAATTGCGAATAGTCAAATAATGCATCCTCATGATTGTTGATCGTAAATATTCTCTTCGAAAATTTAAATAATTTTGGTAGGCATTATGTACTTGTTGACATTGAAATCCTGGCATCGCTTCGTATGGGTAACTTTAGTTGAGGTGTAACTTTAGATTGCGAATATTCACGTTATCGAAATCGGCGCTCTTTCCGTCGTTGAAAACTTCTTCCCTTTTGAAAAGCCACAATTGTCCATCGAGGTTTCTCCAATTAGTGGAAGTTTTAATTGCCATATGTCCGACTTGTCTGTTTTAAAGCTGGCAATTCATAGTTCCCATTGACGAAACGGAATCGTAATGGTTGTATTTTATTGATTTTTGGAACAGACTTAGTTTAACTGTCGCTTAGCATCACATGGGAATCTTCCATTGAATTTTATTTAACGTTATTTTAGCGTCGTCTGCGGTACCCTTATAACAATCAGCATCGCTTCTGGAACGTATTAACACCAACTCCTGTCGCATATTCACGATAACCTGATAATCTTCCATACTTCCGAATATGTGTTTTAGAGGTATACAGACGGTAAAATGTTTTCTTTTTGTTTTGGTGTTCCAAACGGTTCCTCGTTCCTCGGTGACCATCCCAAATGCTGTAAACCTTTGCTTTCATTCCATGTGTACGAATATCCTTTGAGTGCGGATGTTATACCCGATTTCTACATGTATCCACTTTCTGACCTCCGGGTGGGCAAAGTTGTTTGTTAGATAACATGTTTTACACCGGCTCCTTCTAGGGCCGAGCTCCATTCCATTTTACCTTCAATATACAGGAAACTATCGTATGGCGGTTACCAAATCTTGACTCTGTACCAATATACGGGTCTCATCGGATAATCCATAATTAGAAGAGCCGTACAGAAGATATGTATGAATATTAGACTTGGTGATGGTCTCATCAAAACGTGCGCTTTGAAAGATGTTTAACGAATCTGACATTTCTATGTGGTTTTAACCCTATAGATTCCAAAAAGTACTTTTCGCCAGACGTTAATTCACCAGCACGCTCTCTGCTTGAGTAAACCATTGTAGGCTCACGTCCTGTATTTATAGTATTATTGAGGAAAGATGGATGTGGACCTTGGTTAATTCTTAAGTCCATATTCTTTTAGTTCCAGTCGTACCGTAAATGGTTCGTTTTCCCCGAAATCGATTAATTCACCCTTCTGATTCGTTAATTTAATTGAAATATTACGGATAGTATTGGTGTTGACTACCAAATACTGAGGATTGCTAGGAATTTTGTCTAAACGATAGGCTGGTGGGACAGACACGTCTATTTCATACAGCACCTTCGCTGGATTCCCGTTTCTATACGAGCCTTTGACAATATTACACTCTATGTGAATATTTGTATGTTTAATTATTTGTATATCTAATACAGAGATATGTAAAACGTTAGCTTCCAATATCACCGGTTCAAAACCTAGCATACGTCCAATGGAATCCTTTTGAGTAAAATCTATGTCAAATTCACAGCTAAGCTCGCACTTGAGCGTGTTATTATTTGCCCTTAAACTAAAGAGACTTGTAGGAATGTGCGTTTTATATAGATGCTCAGTTCTTCCAACTCGTATGCGCCATGTGGAATTTCAATAGCGTTGAGTTCTGTCGCTTTTATGTAATAAAATTTATCGTTTCCACGTGTATATTCCTTATGCTATTACAACCGTAAAATCCGACGACACCGATTACGTAGGTTTTCTCGAATTAAGTTCGATCGGAGGTAAAGTTATTACTCGCTATGTTACCAACATCCTCTACACTGAAGGTGATTGACATGGTGACTGTATGTTCCCAACTACTGAATATGCTATTTATATAGAAACTTTAAACAGAGATGTCCACAATTTGTGGTACCGAATTGTTGCTCTTGAGAGTAATTATAGTATATTTTGCAATCGTGAAAATAGTCCAGAACTTCTCTCGGTGGTGGAATATTTCCGAAACTATCATAGTACCATACGCTTCCATCACGTTTTTGTAACAAACCCAATGAGTACCACGTCCCTTTTGGTTATCTAAATTAATAATACCAGCCTCGTTATTCCATGACAATTTGGCATATTATCTCTCATAAACACACCCTAAAGTATGGTACATTCCTTGCGTGCTTTCTTAGCTCTACATCAGTCAACGGTCTTTTCGGTAATTTTTGAAGTTTTTTTATTTATTATTGGTTTCAAGTGCAAAGCCATACCTCCTTCTGACCGATAGGGTTTCAAAATATCCCCCACCGGTTTTCTTTCCTACAGCGATGGCCTCCATTGTACGATTATGGCGAAGTTTCATCTAACATTTTCCTTGCACTACTAGATGCGTTAACTGCTTTTGCAATACCCGCTGCCCCTCAACTAAAGCACCGACCGCAGATAATCCCGCAAATAACGGTATAAGAAATGGTAAAATCCACCCTCTTTAGGTAGCGGAATTACTCTGGGAACGCTTACTTTCCCCTTCCCACCTAATCTTTTTACAGTCAGTTTTGCTGCTGTAAGAGCTGATTTTATAGCCTTTATGGTTCTAGGACTGTTTTTCATTTTCTTGCTAATTATTCTATGTAATTTCAAAAGACTGCTACGCGATCGTTTTGTTCTGCTAACCCATCCCTAACTTTCGTTTTGCCTTCATTATACCTGCTACAGCTAAAGCCTCTGTGCGTTCACCTAACTTTGGGTCGGGTGCCTTAACACGGACCCAAGCTTTTCTTTCTAAAATATAATCAGCTCGATGTCTACTAACCAAGTCTTTACTATTCCTATAACTGAGATCGTGAGCTTTGCAGTGTGCGTCTAGAAGGTTGATACCGGGATCACCACGCTGAAGCCTTTTATCTAATTTAGTTCCGGTACCACAATACTGATACCCTGGAATAAGGAGCTCAACGGGTAGCTTATTAATGAGAGTATTAACCAGACCACCCCCACGTGCACTTCTCCGCTTCCCAACTAACATTGTTTGTGTGAAGGGAGGAATTGTTATATTTATAGGTAACGATCAAGAACAGGCAGATTTTTTATCAATATTTTATTTATTCATATATGTGATACAGCAAATAGCTAGGTCGATAATGCAACAGCTCCATCATACAAACTGTATTGTGAGAATTTATATCATACTTGTAATTCAACACATTTTCAAAGTCATGATAAATGTTATCGCTGTTTGTTTCATCACCATACTCCATCTTACGAAAGTGGCGGTAGTTGTTGACTTGCTCGATGAGATTTTGAAAGAAACAGGAGAGACCGTATGATTCCAGTAAATCCAACCTATAGTTAATTATATCCTTTAAGTTGCAAAGCTCTTCAGAGTCGTTCTTGTTCAACATACAGTAACGACCGTGGTTTTGCTGAATTGTTATGCTTTTTAATAACCTTTCTGATGATGATAATGCGCCTTTAACTACTTCCCAATTATAAAAAATGGTAAAATTGTAAAGAACCAGAGTCCTATATGTTTTAGAATAAATTAGGTGCGGACCATCCTGTATGTAAGATTTCATAAGTTTACGCGATATTGCACAACAAATAATTTATTCATCACTGCTGACGTGTATTACTAAGAAACCGTAAGTTTCTGCACGTCAGAACGATTTTAACCAATCATGTAACGGTATTCGCACGGTAGCCGCGAAGCCGCACCGATACCCTTTATAAACTCGCGACGCGCATAATAACAGGATGAATCGAAGTAGATTCCCGTCAAGCCGATATCAGCAGCCGGTACCGTTCCAGAAACCAGTACCGCAGCCGCTCCGTTTGTTAGCGTAAGCACCGACCTGTTGTTCACCGACGAAGAGTCCTTCGCGATCGGGCAACCTAAAGTTCAATTCTGTACTGCTATTGAGACACGTAAGTTGTAAAGTTATACATTCTGACAATTTACACTCAATACACCACAGATCGTAAATAATTGCTGAGCCCCAGGAGTTATACAAAGCACACAAACACCTAGAGGAACGCAGGGTAGAGCCCGACGTAACTCACCATACAACATACACCACAGATCGTAAATAATTCCGGGCTGAGCTCAGGAGTTATACACATACACCTAGAGGCACGCAGGGTAGATCCCAACGTATCTCGTCACCACCTGAGGGTAGATTGTTACAGGGCTGTACAGACCTGCGACCTTTCTAGTATATCCAGTAAAGACGGGTCATCGCCTACGTCTTCTGAGCATTACTGAAACCCGCTAGAAATACATACATATCCTACACCACCTACAAACTAAAACAATAACGCCATAGCCATACACGGTGTCTTTGAATAGTAGAGGAATACCTCCATAACCTGTAGTATAAATTTGTATATAAATATAACCCTCGCAAACACTAGTGCGAGAACGATTGTACATAAAGTGGAGTACGTGGATTATTCGATCTTTCCGTAATCATATTAGAATCGTTTAATATTAAGTACGTTGTTCTTGCTTAATTATAAATATTTAAACCAGTATAGAGATCAGTAATTAATTTAGTTATATAACCAATCTGATTACCTACATTAATCCGGTTATAATTAGAGAAAACCGTCCGATACATCGCGTGTATTTCGCGTATATTACTTCAGAGAGTAGAACATCCTTGCTTCAGCGCTTCAGAGTTACTGGCATACAAACACGATATCGATTTTCTCAAACGAATCAAGTTCAATGCGCTGGCGCTTCGAGCAACCACTGCATCGAACAACACTCTCGCTACCGTACATACAGGACCGTATCCTAAACTGTATCTTTTAGGTAAGGATTAAGTTAAAAAGACTATTTTTGTTCACAGAAGCGAATACGTAGACAGTGACACCAGGACCCGGACACAGAGATTCTACGATACCCATTTTGTTAATTACAAATACATATTTTAGTTTATTGTAAATATTTATTTAATATACAATGTTAAAAATGCTTTACGAATTTTATTTAAGTGTACAGTGTTAAGCCCATCCAGTAATCACTACGAACCACACCCCGTTTATAAAATAAACCCGATTGAGCAAAGCCGAGGCAAAGTAAAACCGCGCTGGGTTACCAAACCAGAAGGGCGCATATTAAGTAAAAGTTAAACAGAACCAAAGAGGGGCATTACATTTGACAATAACACAAGGGCAAACATTACAAAATTGTTACCAAGCAATTCTGAACTTTTCTCGTATTCAATGTCCGTCTCCTCGTTGATATTTGACCAATCAATGTGGTTTTCAGTTTCTTGGGAACAAAAAAATTTCATTTCCAAATATGTTTGAAACTTGAGTAGCATCTCCCAATCTTGCCTTTTCATAACAATGAGTCCGTCTGCACATACGATTCGTATAACTGCCTCAAGATGCTGCTGCATACTGTATCCAATTTCAATGTATTTGTTTTTTGGAGAATTGACCTAGAATAAATCATATAAGCTACAATCAATTAAACGTTCATCAGTAGCGGTATTATGTAAATTTTCAGTTGTGGAAGAGCATTCGGTAGATGTAGCTGCTGTGGTAGAACTATCCCCATCATTACAACACCAACACGAACATGTGAAGAAATTATTATTACAACTATTCTTGCTATCCATGTACAGTATTTTAAAATTCATTTGAATGAACTTGTGTGTGTTGACTACAAGAATTGATCAACTTGTAACCGTAAATATATATTTTATAATCATTATACGTTTTCCCCCACCTCATAACATTATTATGATGGTGGAGGGGAGAACAGTTCTTGTAAATCTATCATGATATACCTCAGCACGATGTTGTTCTTGTAGTACGGGTGATAAAATGCATTCCAATTGTTTTAATTTACGACGGAAACGTAATCTATCCAGCGCCAAATTTTCCCACAGCCCTTTTCTTGCAGTACGATAAGCAAAGGACCACACTATCATATTATACACTACATTTTTAGTCTCATCAATAACAACTCTCCTCATTATGATGTATCTACTCTTCATTTAATCAAGAAATAAAAGTCACTTTTTGCAATTAAAAATATTTATAGTTTTTATTTTCAAACAATTATACATGGATATACATTATTATTATTATTATTATTATTATTATTATTATTATTATTATTATTATTATTATTATTATTATTTTACAGAAATGTTAAATTTGTTGTCTTTCCTACAGTTCCGGTACTGGTGATGTACACGTCTTTCTCAGCCAGACCTTGTTTAAACGTTTCAGTGCGATCTTCTTTTTTGAAGTATTCATAAAATCGTAAAGGAAGTATACACTTCAAGTTTTCAGTTTCAATGACAATATGCTTCCCATACTTCGTGTCGATTGTATCGATATCAATCACTTTATATTTTGCACCCACCTCAAACTCTTTTACATTCGTGAAGGGTTTACAGAAAGTGCTACTGTTCAATGCAAATAGATCCATCTTTACTGATTCGAGCGCGCTTTTGAATTATAGTTTCCATCGGAACTGTCTCTCTCTATATATATTTTTCAAGGTAGAGGGGGGAATTGCACCAGTAGGCTAATCTGTATCTGACAATGAATAACTGCTACTATCAGGAGATGCTGCCCATTTTTTTATGTCGTTGCAAAACTGATGCAATTGTACAGCTTTAAGTTCTTCTACAAAACATTTTTCACATATTTTTTTTAAATTTAAAAACTTTTCAGATATCGTTACTCCTTTTTCATACTTTTTCACTAACACGTTACACTCCGCTTCACTATAATCACCTCGTCCGTAAACAGCCTCATGTTCAGCATCGAATACTAATGCCGAAAATTCTTGTTTCAAGCGTTCCACCGCTGTTCTCAGGTCGGATGCTTGGTCCATTGCTCTTGAGCGTATGCCATCCACATGTTATAACACACACACACACACACACACACACACACACACACACACACACACACACACACACAACACTATGTATTTCCTTATATTGTTACTCTAAACTACCCCACTATGCAGATATGACCTACTTTTCATGCATAGCTTACGAAAATGTAACTCTATTTAGTTTTGAAAGTCATCACGAGTGATCTTGAAGTAGTTCCTTTATGACGTGGAGTACCTATCACAACATGTTTAAACTTGTTTATACCAGTAATTTCTAGTTTTAACTCTGACCTTGTCCTTCAATGAACTCATGACCTACTTTTTATGCATAGCTTACGAAAGTGTAACCTCTATTTAGTCTTGAAAGTCACCACGAGTGACCTTGAAGCGGAGTAGCTCCGGTCCTATATTACTTGACCTGCTCCAAAAATTCTGCCACCTAAAAGCATGCTTCAAACGTTCTTGAGGCGTGGAGCGCGTTCTGGCATAATGAGAAAACTCACTTGACCTTGAAATAAATCCCATAAGATTTACATGGGTGACCTTGAAGTGGAGTAGCTCCGGCCTCATATTACTACTATCCGGGTTATTATCGCGACGAGCTGCATTAGTTGCAATTAAGATCTGTGTATAGTTCGCTTCATCTTCGCTTCACCTTCGCTAGTTATTAGACGTTTGTCAGGTTCATTCATGATTATTAGGTTATAGAGACCGCTCGTACCACTGTACCGAACTCCCTTAATAACCAAATCCTTTATCTATCTTTACCGATGTCTTGCCAATTGCCCACTTATCGGTGGAAATCTCGTAAAGGACTTCATAAGTGGTATCAATTGCATTCGATGAATCGCTTACCATGCGCTCTACGTATATTCGTGGTAATGAATCATATTGTTCCAGAAATTCTTTCGATGCAGAGGTGTTGAGTGAAATAGAATCGGTCGTAGTCGCTACACGTTCTTCTTCCACTTGGGGTGCAATATCTCCAATCACACTAGTCTCGAGGAACGATGGTGTCTCTTGACACATAGGATTTCTTTGAAAATACGAAAGTCAAGCGAATGGACTAACATAATTGCTACCACTTAAAGCAGATGATCTTCGTTTATTAATTCCTCGCAAGTGATAAGGTATTGATGGCGTGGTACTATACTGCTGAATTGGCGACCTTTTGTTTCTGATAGGGCACGAATGACGTTTTGGTGACGGTTTCACGAATACCTCCTCTTCCGGCTCCGTCTTTCGTTCGATCTTTAGTAGCGGTTCGATTTTCTTTTAGATTTGTGTAAGTGGTTCAATGAGTGGTTTGTAAGCTTTAATGAAATCTGTCTCTTTAGTAAATCGATCCTTCTTAAGATGATCATATTTTTACTGCATAGCTTTACGAACTTGAATTATACGTTTCGTCAACGTTAATCTCTTGTTATCTATCGGTGCAGATCAACAATAAAACAGATAAACACGTCTAACAGGTAAGTAAACAGCTCTGTTTGAAACAGGTCTGTTATTTATGCTGTTTACTTGTAGGCTGTTTGATTCCAAATGATATTTTAACGATACCGCTAGGGAATTATATACTGATCGAAGCCTTTCTTAAAACGACCGTTTTGTACTTCAGCGTCCTTATTTATTACCATGAATCCGTATCGATTTCGCCAAGTCTCTGAGCACATGTCACGAAACAATTGCATGCTTACTATTGGGGCGACATGGTCTTCATATATGTTTGGGGATTTTAGTGTAGGTTTGACCCAAGGAGAAGCAGTCAATGTTATTGTGACGACCCATTGAAAAGTACGCTCTAATATGATTTTGTTTTTCGCAAGCGATATCGTCAAAGATAAACACTGAATTGAGTTTTGCCACGCTCGGTTCCATAATATCAGCATTATCGCTGAAGCAATAATAACCAATATCTTTCAAGGGATCTAGAATTTCACCCAAGAGTCGAGATTTTTCCTGATTCAACGATTTCGAATAGACATACACGTGTTTGAAACGAAGACCGTTTGGTTCAGTTAGCAGATTGAGCATTGTGTTTGTTTTCCCCCAATTGGAAGGACCACAAATTACAGCGCGTACGCTGATTGCAAGTAACTTCCCATGCCGTTATATCTCCTTATTTCCAGCTCGGGTCAAATCATCGAGATTTGCAATAGGTAGTTTTTGAGTTTGAACCACTACTCTCATGCTGCTGTTGTTGTTGATGAGCGTCAATTAAAACTGCACAACTTGTCAATATGATTCTTTATTTATACACCTAATATTACGAGAAATTGTTATAACATATTACAGTTTTTCACTTCTCCTGTCAGAGGATTGTATTGTACCATGGCATCGTGTAGTATGAGGCAATAAGCTTCAAATGCCTTGAATTGCGAACAGTCAAACAATGCATCCTGATGTTCATGAGTGCTGTTGGTATAGTAGTCTCTTCGAAAATTTAAATAGTTTTGGTAGGCCATTATGTACTTGTTGACATTGAAATCCAAATGCTTCGCTTCGTATAGGGAACTTTCTGAGTTGAGGTGTAACTTTAGATTTCGAATATTCACATTATCGAAATCTGCCGCTCTTTCCGTCGTTGAAAACTTTTTCCCCTTTTGAAAAGCCATAATTACCATCGAGGCTTCTCTAATTGAGTGGAAGCTTTAATTGGCCATATATCCGACTGGCAATTCGTATAGTTCCCATTGAAGAAACGGAATTGTAATGGTTGTATTTTTATTGATTTGTTGGAACAGAGTTAGTTTGGCATCACTTAGCATCACATGCGGAATCTTCCATTGAATTTTGTTTAGGATTATCTTAGCATCGTTTGCGGTGCCCTTATAGCAATCAGCATCGCTTCTCGAACGTATTAAGACCAACTCCTGTCGCATATTCAGGATAACTTGTCGATAATCTTCTATAGTTCCGAATATGTGCTTTAGAAGTATACAGACAGCAAAATGTTTTTATTTGTTGCTTTTAGCGTGTTCTACTTGTAGCAGCTCCTCGTTTTTCGACGACCATTCCAAATGCTGTAGACCTTTGCTCTAGTTCGATGTGTACTTTGAGTGCGGATGTTATACCGGGATTTCTGCATGTATCCAATTTCTGTCCTAACTCGTAGCGAATTTCTTCGAAAAAGAATGATGCAAAATTGTTTGTTAGGTAACATGTTTTTACACCGCCCCCTTCTTCTGCTGAACTCCATTCAATTTTACCTTCTATGTACAAGAAACTATCATAAGTAGCGGTGACCTGATCTTTACTCTGTATTAATGTACGGATCTCATCGGACAATCCGTAATTAGAGGAACCGTACGGAAGATGTGTATGAATACCTGACTTGGTAATGGTCTCATCAAAACGTGCGGTTTGAAAGATTCTGCCATTTCTATATGATTTTAACTCTATAGATTTCAAGAAGTACTTTTCGCCACACGTGTTCGAATAAAGCAATGTATGCTCACGTCCTTTATTTATAGCATCATTGAGGAAACATGGAAGCGGACCTTGGTTAATTCTTAAGCCCATATTCTTTTAATTCTAGTCGTACCGTAAATGGTTCGTTTTCCCCGAAATCGATTAATTCACCCTTCTGATTCGTTAATTTAATTGAAATATTACGGATAGTGTTGGTGTTGACTTCCAAATATTGAGGATTGCTAGGAATTTTGTCTAAACCATAGCCTGGTAGGACAGACACGTCTATTTCATACAGCACCTTAGCGGCATTCCCGTTTCTATACGAGCCTTTGACAGTATTACACTCAATGTGAATATTTGTATGTTTAATTATTTGTATATCTAATACAGAGATATGTAAAACGTTAGTTTCTAATGTCAGCGGTTCATAACCTAGCATACGTCCAATGGAATCCTTTTGGGTAAAATCTATGGCAAATTCACAGCTAAGCTCGCACTTGAGCATGTTATTATTTGGCCTTAAACTAAAGAGACTTGTAGAAATGTGCGCTTTTATATTGATGCTCAGTTCTTCTAACTCGTATGCGCCATGTGGAATTTCAATAGCGTTGAGTTTTGTCGCTTTTATATAATAAAATTTATCGTTTCCAGCGTGTATATTCCTTATGCTATTACAACCGTAAAATCCGACGACACCGATTACGTAGGTTTTCTTGAAATTAAGTTCGATCGGAGGATAAAAGTTATTACTCGCTGTGTTATCAACACCCTCTACACTGAAGGTGATTGACATGGTGACTGTATGTTCCCAACTACTGAATATGCTATTTATATAGAAACTTTAAACAGAGATGTCCACAATTTGTGGTACCGAATTGTTGCTCTTGAGAGTAATTATAGTATACTTTGCAATCGTGAAAGTAGTCCAGAACTTCTCTCGGTGGTGGAATATTTCCGAAACTATCATAGTACCATACGCTCCCATCATGTTTTTTGTAACAAACCCAATGAGTACCACGTCCCTTTTGGTTATCTAAATTAATAATACCAGCCTCGTTATTCCTTGGTAATTTGGGCATATTATCTCTCATAAACACATCCCTAAAGTATGGTACATCCTTTGCGTGCTTTCTTAGCTCTACATCAGTTAACGGTCTTTTCGATAATTTTTTTTTATTGTTTTCAAGTGCAAAGCCATACCTCCTCCTGACCGGTAGGGTATCAAAAGTATTGCCCCGCCGTTTGTCTTTCATACAGCGATGGCCTCCATTGTACGTTTATGGCGTGAATTTTCATCTATCATTTTCCTCGCAACGATAGATGCGTTAACCGATTTTGCAATACCCGCTGCCCCTCCGGCTAAAACGCCAACGGCGGATAATCCCCCAAATAATGGCATAAGAAGTGGTAAAAATCCACCCTCTTTAGGAAGGGGAATTAATCTGGGAACGCTTACTTTTCACTTCCCACCTAAGCTTTTAATAGCCAATTTTGCTGCTGTAAAAGCTGATTTTATAGCCTTTATAGTACTAGGACTGTTTTTTATTTTGTTGGTAATTATTCTACGTAATTTCAATAGACTCCTACGTGATCGTTTTGTTCTGCTAACACCCATTCCTAACTTTCTTTTTGCCTCATTATACCTGCTACAGCTTATCACGATCCCAAGAGTTTCTTTCCAAAATATGATCCGCTCGATGTCTACTAGCCAAGTCTTTAATATCCCTATAACTGATATCGTGAGCTTTGCAATGAGCGTCTAGGAGGAGAATACCGGGATCACCACGTTGTAGCCTTTTATCTAATTTAGTTCCGGGATCACAATTCGGATACCCGAGAATATGGAGCTCAATAGGTAGCTTATTAATGAGATTATTAACCAGACCACCCCCACTTATCACTTCACTTATCCACTTCACAATTAACATTGTTTGTATGGAAGCAGGAATTGCTGTATTTATAGGTAACGATCAATGCTACAATAAACAAACAGTTGTTTTACCAATATTTTATTTATTAATTATATATATATATATATATATATATATATATATATGTATATATGATACAGTAAATAACTAGGTCGATAATGCAACATCTCTATAATACAAACTGTATTATGAGAATTTATACCGTACTTGTAATTCAACACATTTTCAATGTCGCGATAAATGTTATCGTTGTTGGTTGCATCATCGCTATACTCCAACTTACGAAAGTGGCGGTAGTTGTTGACTTGTTCGATGAGGTTTTGAAAGAAACAGGGAAGACCGTATGGTTCCAGTAATTCTAACCGATAGTTAATTATATCCTTTAAGTTGAAAAGCTCTTCAGTGTCGTTCTTGTTCAACGTACAGTAACGATCGTGGTTTTGCCGAATTGTTACGCCTTTTAATAGTCTTTCTGATGAGGATGATGATGATGATCGACCTATCACTACTTCCCAATTACAACAAATAGTAAAATTGCTACCAAGAAATTCCGTATATTCAATGTCCGTCTCCTCGTTGATATTTGACCAATCAATGTGGTTTTCAGTCTCTTGTGAACAAAAAAACTTTATTTCCAGATATATTTGCCACTTGAGTAGCATCTTCCAATCCTCTCTTTTCATAACGAGGAGCCCGTCTGTACATACGATTCGTATAACTAGCGCAAGATGTTGGTGCGTACTGTATCCAATTTCAACATATTTTTGTGATGAATTGACCTCGAATAAGTCATATGATCTACAATCAATTAAACGTTCACCGGTAGGACTGTTATGCACAGCTTCAGTTGAGCACTCGGTAGACGTAGCTGCTGTGGTAGAACTATCCCCATCATTACAACACCAACACGAACATGTGAAGAAGTTATTACAGCTATTCTTGTTATCCATGTAGAATCTGGACTTGCGTTTACGACAACTGATGAATTTGTAACCGCAAATATATACAGGGTTATTACAAATGATGTTCCCGATTTCAATTATAAATATTACTGGATTAATCTGTTTTAAGACCATTTCTTGGTAACACTGGAAAGGAAAACTCATAAAGTTTCGTTTACATTGGTTTAGTACGTATCTGTGTTTGTTAAAGTCAATTGTTGTCAATTTGTAATGGCTGAGTTTGAAGACAGGAAAGCATTTTGTGTATTGGATTATCGCATCAATAAATCAGTTATTAATTGCTACACACTTTAGAACCCAATTTAATGAAGATCCTTTAGAAATCACTATTCGAAAGTGGTAGAGTAGGTAATAAAGTTTTATGTTAGTCGACAGAAATCTACTGTTAAATGCAGCAGAGACTTGGTATACCACAGCCAACAGTGTAAATATCAAGTATTATGTGAACACATTCCACTTGTGTGTAAAGTGAACAGACATAATGTCAGAATATCTCAGAACCCACACTACATCGAACACATGCGCGATTCTTTGAAAGTTAATGTGTTTTGTGCTATCACGTACAACAAAGTGTACGGCTTTTTGTTGGACAAACAATAAATGGAATAATTTTCTTGTACATGATGACGGAATGACTTCTACCGCAATTAGAACAAGAATACCCAAATTTCATTCTGCAATTAGACGGCGCACGTCCACATTACTAGTTCGATGTTAGGACTGAACTTCGAAATTGGTGGCCTAACAGATGGATCGGTCGTGCTGCTCCAAATGATGGTGCACTGTTGAACTGGCCTCCAAGATCTCCGGACATCACCTTCTGTGATTTGTTCTTGTGGGGATACATCAAAGACAAATACCACTACCAGAAAACATACCTGAGACAACAACGAATTATCAGAGCCAACGAAACAATCGACCAAGACACTCTTAACAAAGTATGGCAAGGGTTTGAATACAGCCTTGACATCTGTTGTATCATAAGGGGTTCCCATATCGAACATTTTTTAATTAAATAAAACCAGATTTATGTACACTTAAGATAATGAACATCATTTGTAATAACCCTGTATTTCATTATTATTATATATCGTTTTCACCACCTCATAACATTATTATGATGATAGAGGGGAGAATAGTTCTTGGAATCTATCATGATATATCTCAACACGATGTTGCTCTTGTAGTATGGGTGGTAAAATGCATTCCAATTGTTTTATTTTAGGGCGGAAACGTAATCTATTCAGCGCCATACTTTCCCATAAAACTCTTCTTGCATTACGATAAGCAAAGGCCCACACTACATTTTTAGTCTCATCAATATCATTCATTATGATGTACCTGCTCTTCATTTAATCAAGAAATAAAAAGACATTTTTTGCAATAAAAAATATAAAATTTATTTCCAAACAGTTATACATAGATATATATTATTATTTTTACAGAAATGTTAAATTAGTTGTCTTTCCTACAGTTCCGGCGCTGGTGATGTACACGTCTTTCTCAGCCAGATATTGTTTAAACTTTTCAATGCGATCTTCTTTTTTGAAGTATTCATAAAATCGTAAGGGAAGTATATTCTTAAAGTTCTCAGTTTCAATGATAATATGTTTACCATACTTCGTGTCGATAGTGTTCATATCAATCATTTCATATTTTGCACCCACCTCCAAGCCTTTTACGTTTGTGAAGGATTTACAGAAAGTGCTACTATTCAATGCAGATAGATCCATCTTTACTGATTCGAGAACGCTTTTGAATTTTGAGTTTACAACGGAACTGTCCTTATATATATTACTGCATCACGATTTTGATGGTAGAGGGGAGAGTGTGCTTTGGGAATTGCATCAGTAGGGTAATCTGCATCTAATGATGAATAACTGCTGCCGTCAGGAGATGCTGTCCATTTCTCTATATCGTGGCAAAACTGATGCAATTGCGCAACTTTTAGTTCTTTTACAAAACATTTTTCACATATTTTTTTTAAATTTAAAAAGTTTTCACATATCGTTACTCCTGTTTTATACTTTTTCGATAGGACGTTACACTCCTCTTCACTGTAATTACCTGGCCCGTAAATTGTCTCATGTTGGGTATCGAGTACTAATGCCGAAAATTCTTGCTTCAAGCGTTCCACCGCTCATCTTAGGTCGGTTGCTTTGGTCCATTGCTCTTGAGCGTATGTCATCCACATGTTTTACACAGCACTCACTACGCATTACACTATTTTCTCATATTATTACTCTAAACTCCCCACTATGTTACATTAGTGCAGATATGAACCATGTAATTGATTACCGCACAAATATGGTTACGCGCTATTTCTAATAATTACACGCATCAGCTATATTTTAAATTATGGTTCTGTCACTATATTTTTTAGATAAGACGCGAACCGACTATTTTTAGGTATGACGCGACCACCTCTTAGTGAGGACATAAACCGGCTATTTTTAGCTATGATACAACCACCTTTTAGCGAGGACTTGTACCAGACACGAACCACACATATCTGGTTATTTCCTTTTGTGACATATTTGCATAGCAGAGATTCAAACCACATGTGTTTGGTCATCTACTATTTTTAATAATGACTCGCACCTGCTATTTTTAATAATTTTTAGCTAAGATGCGAACCGACTATTTTTAGCTATGACGCGACCACATTTACTGCGACCCAGGTATACATATGTATATGATGGTCAATAACTCGATATTCACTTGGTTGCAATGCTTTGTAGCAGTCATAGCGTAAATACATATGGCCTGCAAGATGATAACGAGTATGAAGAGCAAATGTGTGTGAATAATATCCCAAATTACCAATGAAGGCATGATGGTGGAAGTAGCGAATTTTTTTATCTAGGTTGGCAAACCGTTCAGTATTCCATTGCACATCTTTATATGTATTCTTTAATGCTTCTAATGCCGTAGAAGGAAGTAGTCCTTTTTTTTCAAATTGCACCCAGTTGGGAATTAGTTCACATGCTTGCCGCACACTTAGATTAAAAAGTGATAATGGTTGGTAGCACTCCCTACCATTCCAATTGTTCTGTACTGGGCTAGCACAAATACTGACACTGGTGGAAATAGCGCGATACTATATGTGTAGTTATCCCTACTTTTAAAGAAAGGAAAGACCTTGTGAAAACATGTATAGTTAACCTTAAAGAACGACATGAGTGATATCGGCATTGTGTAGCCTTGGAAAAGTGGCAAACGTGAGAGGTGGACCACATTGTGTGAACCTCGAAAAGGAGGACATTGTAATGGAGTGAACCTGGATTATAGATGGCCTTGAAAATGTTGGGGGGGGGGGAGCGTGAAGGAGATATTCTTGAAGTGATTGGTGAGACCTGCCAACCTTCCAGAAACACGTGCATGGAGGCCATGAAACGGTAGGATTGCTGAAGTCACGTGCAGTGTGGCGGTCAAGGTGAAGCAGGTAACCCTGACGGTAGAAATAGTGGAAATTAGGATATAAATGCATAGGGAGTACATGTGAAACCAGTATTGTACGTAATGGAGAACATATTACGTCAAGCGGTACAAAAGGCGAAGATTGTGAGTGTTATGAATTCAAGTGGATGTCGTGATATTTTAATTAATAATGTGCAGTATTTTTTAGATAAAAGTAAATCGAAGTATGTTAGTGTCGGTCTGTCATCCCCAATTCAATCGTGAAACTTGGTGATCTAAGAGTAATGGAGTGGTGTTTGATAAGCAGGAATGGCACATACTTGTGGACAATCAAGGGATAATTACAAAATATTTCTACACACCTGAAGGGACATGGCTACCTACTGAGATGGGTTCGAAAACGCTATCGTATGAAGCTATTAACAAGACGAAAATTATACGCACCTCTGATTGTAAAGAATTAGAAATCTATTTAGGATGAGAATCTATACAACAGTTATGGAAACTTCTTGAGATGGTCAGTTACCGATTGGATTTAGTACCTACTATGGAATTTCCTGCATTTTATAATAAAATAATACATGAGACAGCGGAAATATCTGATGTTGACATACACAGATTAATATTTGATCTCAATGTAGCATGTGTTATGGAAATTCTAGGATTTGCCAAGGAGAAAACCGATATTGACGTAGAAGTTGCGAAAGCCGTTAAGTAATAAGTGGGGTAACGACCAAGGCGAGAATAGGGATAATAATAAAGTTTAGTCAGTATGTGGATGTGTTATAGTGCAGAGTTGTGGCCTAAGGCTGTGGATTGTGTTAGTGCAGTGGAAAGCCTAATATGCCAATTTCAATCACTAGAATTTGATGCTGAACATGAAAAAGTGTATGGGTAGGGTACGTTTAGTGATGACTATTTAGATAATCTAGTTTATAAGTATGGTAGTGGAATACGTTTGCGTGAGAAATATTTTCTATCGCATGACGATGGTGTAGAGTGCATTTGTTGTATTAAGCGGTTAATAGAAGACCTTAGAGAGATATCTCTGGAACAATTTGTACATGAAATAGAATGTCATTTACCGAATTATATTTCAACAGATGACAACACAAGTGAAGGAGGTCTGCATTAATGAGCTCAAAAACGTAGTTCACGATGTAGGGAGTGAAAAGGGGAATGGGAACAGTTAGCAAGAGACTCTGCACGCTTTAGGAAAATAATACTTTCAGCGGTCCTGGAAAAGCAACGTCGTGATTACGCATTTATGAAACGATTTAGTACAGATAAGTATTGTATGTATTAATAATAAATAAAAAAAAATAAAAAAAGGGTTATTTATTACATTATAATATTACAATATATAAAAGGAATCGTACAGAGTGTATTATATAATGTTTTTGTTAGAAATCCATGAATTGTGAGAAGTATCAAACCCTAACCATTTAACGAGAGACATATTTCCTCTACGTATTACACTTTCAAGTAGGCGAATGTCAGGATGTTTAACACTTTGAAGTTCTGGCTCATAGAAACGTCCCTGTATCTCTTCATCTCGACTATCACGTAATGTGTAGTTAATTGGACTGGAGAATATGCTTCAGTATTTGCTAATACGTACATAATCCCCCACTTTAAATTTAGGTGTCTTACGGTCAAGAACTTTATGACATTTTAAATATTTCAAATTAGAGGCAGCATTATTTTCCGTTACTTCTATAAGTTTGTATCAGGTGGTTCTATGCTTTCTTGAATTATAATCCACAACAATTTGAGGTAATATTGATAACCATTTGTATGAACTTTGGATACTGAATGTTTTCCACTTTATTGCTTTAATTGTGCGATTTACACGTTTAACTATACTACTCTTCAGGTTGGAATAACTACTGTAATGATTAATATAACATTTTTTCATAACTTTTTTAAATTCAGCATTATAAAACTCCGTTCCCATGTCAGTTTGTATATATGTAGGCGTCCTTTGCAAACCAGACAAATGTTTATTCATTACATCTGCGACTAGTTTACCATTCTTGCGTTTGATAGGAAAAGCCCAGACATATTTAGAGAAAGCATTTATTATCACTAAAATCCTTTATTTACCCGAGCGTAAGGTATTATTTCCACTAAATCAGCATGAAAGAGATCATTTGGTTTGTGCAGTTCGTCAACAATAACAGCTTTACTCATTTTATCGCTGTCGATTTTAGTAGAATCTTTATGATGAATGGTTGTTCTTACGTAAATTTGACACCGTTTGGTATTATAGGTTAAATCACAGCTTCCTTACGTATAGTTTGACTAATTAGAAACATCGGTGTCGTATACAGTAGGTCATCCACTGGAAGATGAAGAACTTGAGGTGACCACATACAATGCGCTATTGTACTCTTTGTATAAGGAAATAAATATTTGCCATCTGTACCCAATGGAATATCTACTGTTTTCTTATGCAATAAACCTTGTAAGGTAAAATAAGTTTTGTAATATAACTATGATGATAAGTAATATGTTTACCAAATTTATCCTGTCATTTGATGATGAAGATGTCCACCAAACTTATCTATTGACATCAGTGCTGGATATGTAGTAGTATCTATAGTGATGGTCGTTGTAACAATGAAATGAAATGAATATAGTAATAGGTTTATAACCAGAGATCCTACTTTATTACTTTCGCTTTACGTAATTCGTCAAGTATATACATCATTTCGTTGTGATTGCTAGTATTTCCTGCCGACATTGGTCCCAATAACTCTCGCAACCTATCCACTAATTTATTCGGATCATTCCAAGGTACAAACTCAATCGCTTTGTGGTAGGAGGTAGGAGGTGCAATAGCTGATGTAGCGGGTCGTTTTTTAGGGTGAAGTAATGGTTTAATGATCTCAATGCATTTCCTATTATTGGTTCCTTGGAATGGCCATCTGGGTTATAATTACGTCGAGCAGCATTTTTGCGGCGCAAAATTTCATTGTATTGCTGCAGATCACTCTTTTTGTATCCCGTAGGAGCTTTTATAAATAGTAGCTCATATAATCCCGGAGTTCCATCATAGTCTAATGATTATCCATCAGGAAGAGCGATACGGAAATTCTCTCCAACAAAGTCTAGTTCAGCATCACCAATAAAAAATTTCTCTTTTTGGGGAAGAAAGTGTACACCGTATGTTAAATCATATTCGTCTTCGGGATCTCTAAATATACCTTCCACATAAAATCCTAATCCTTCATACTGACCAAGGTACTCTTCAAAGGCCGCAGCTAACAGTGCTGATTTCAATTGTTGTAAAGTAGGAATCTCCCTCTCGTCATCATGTGTGGTATCAGCAAACACAGTTTTCTCTAAAACTTGTAGAATGGCGTCAGGAACAAGAACACGTGGTGCCTTCCGAGTTCCAGATGTTTTAGGCGTATGATGTAAAAAACTTCCTTTTCGTGTGCAACACTCAGATTTTCTGAATTCTGATGTAAATGGTTCAGCTTTGACGAGAGAACCATCTTGCTTAGTAATCAATTGTTTCGATGGTTGTGTTATTGGTTTAAAGTGCGCCTCCATTGTACGCTCTGTAAGTGCAGTATCTTCCTTTACACTAGCATATTTTTGTTGCACACTCTTGCAAGCGCGCAAAATGTCTTGTACTAAGCGCTCCTCCATGAATACTGCAGGTTTACATATCAAGTGTAGTATTTACAATGCAATGTAATAGTTAAATCCCTTACGGAAACGACCTGCATTAACATCACTCTCTTTATCAATCACAAGAAATCCAAATTTGTTACGCCAGCAACAGAACACAAGTCGTGATCATCATACACATGCTTAAGATTGGTACTTGTACTTGTTGAAACAGAACTAGTAGATTCGCATTATCACGTATAAGCTGTTTTGGAATAGAAGAATACGTTTGGCACAGATAGAAACAATCATTGTTTTGGTGTCTGCCAATACAGAAATGATCCCTTATTTCATTTTGTTTATGGCATGCTACATCATCAAAAATCATTATTGAATTTTTATGAGAATCACTAGGGGATACAATGTCACTGTTATCACTGTATTCGAAATTAAAGGTGCAACTAAATTTCGTAGGTACTGGTATTTGGGTTGATATAAAGATTTGCAGTATACATAAACATTTTCAAAACATAAACCATTTGGATGTTCTAATAAGGTAATCGTAACATTTGTTTTTCCGCAACCCGATGGACCGACGATTATACCTCGTTTACAACCTCCTTTTAGTAGACCACTATGTTTTGAGTAGTGATTATTGTTAAAAGTGATCTCATAATTTTTTATAGGATGTCACCCATTGTAGTACTGAACTGTAACTTGTATTGTGGTAATATACATACTCATTAAATAGTTAAGTAGTGAATTTGACAGCCAGTGTGGTATGAAGCATAGTTCTCCGTGTAATAGTTATAAAAAAGGTTCTGGATTAATTAACACCTTAATAAATAAATTACCTGTGGAGATGCATGTACCTGGGTACAGATATTGCGGTCCGAGTACCCGTTTACAAGAACGATAAGCTCGCGGTGACAGAGGTATTAACAAACTGGACGAAGCGTGTAAAGAACACGATATTGCATACTCGCAGTCAAACGATCTAAGGCATCCCCACATAGCTTTGCAATAAAAATCTTGGAATAGATTTCATTCCTCAAACGCTACCTTTGGAGAAAGAGCAGCTGAATTAACCATAGCCGGCATAATGAAAGGAAAGAGAACAAGGGGAATGGGAAGCAAATCACGACGTAGGAAGCGTTCTCACAGAAACAGATCAATTTCGTTCAACAAAGCAGTACTTCTAGCGCGACATCGTGTTGGTGGCAAAATTCGGTCATCGTTAAAATCTACGGTACAACAACCCTTAAACGTTTTAAAACATAAAAAAGTCTTGACACCCAAGAGAAGAATATTACCAATACCAAACCGTGGGGGATTCATACCTATTTGCAGCATTAGGAGCTTTAGGTTCTTTGGGTGGAGCAGCAGCTGCAGTTGAAAAAGCGGCCACTGACGCAAAAACTGCGTTAAAAACGTTAGAAGAAGCCAAACGACACAATCAAACAATGGAAGCAGCTACCTTAGGAAAAGGCTAATATTTAAAATCATATAAGCGTGGTTTAGGCTTATATCTACAACAGTATTCAAAAAGCTCCCACTGAAGCTGTCACGTCACGCCTTAAGCAACGTTGAGCTATCAAAATTTGTTGAGAAATTAAAAATCCCCTATTTTAGAGGGATATACATGCCAGATAAATTACCTACACGAATCCACACGAATGAACGTGGTATCGTAAATCTGGATGATCAAAATAACAGGGGGACACACTGGACGGCTTACATCAAGCGTAATCGACATATTACATATTTTGATAGCAAGGACATACTAATAACCATTAGAATTATTCACTATTTTAAAAGTGATGGTAGCAGAGACACGATTCACTATAACTATACCAAGGTTGAAAACTTCAATTCATACAATTGCGGTCATTTAGTCTTACGATTTTTACATGACGGTTCTTTTGATTCTCAGCGGTCGTCGCTTGATCGTAATGTCGTATACATTTACATTTACCGATGCAAGCAGTATTTTGCAAGCCAACTTTAACCCACCGATTTATCTTGGTAATGAGGCGGAATATGTAATGTGGTTAACTAGTGTTGAATCTTTCAATACTGTACAAAACGTTACTTCCAAGAATAACCAACTGATAGTTGAAGGAACTAGAATCACAATACTGCCAGGTTCATACGAAATTGCGGATGTGAATAAACATATAAATGATACAGTGAAGGGTTCGAATACATTTTTTTAATTTACGGGCGAACAATAACACTATGAAAGCAACACATGATATTAACTTTAATGTAGAAAATTCTATAGGACCTATGCTGGGATTTAACAAAAAAGTTTACAAAGGTCACCTCTGAAAATCCTATTAACATTATTAAAATTAATTCGTTAATTATCGAATGCAATATAACAAGTAGAAGTTTTAAAAATGGGGAGGCGTCACATATTATTCATCAATTTTTTCCGTGTACCAGCGGGATACAAAATAATTGAATCCCCTTCACATGTCATCTATTTACCTATAAATACATCCACCATTTCAACTATAACACTTAAAATAGTAGACCAAGACGGAGACCTCGTCAATTTCAACGGTGAAGTCATAACGATAGGACTACATTTGAAGAAAAGATGGTGACGCGGTTAACACATGTGCGTGTAACCACAACAAGGTGAACTATAAACGATCGAAGTGTGGAAATGCGAGGGTCAGTAAGCGGTCAACCCTCAAAGCATTGACAGCGCAGAAAAGAGCATACTTGCAAAGTCTTGGTTTCATAGTAATAGAATGAGTATATTAAACGTAAACGAAAAAGATGTTGATAATGCCATAGTAAATTTCGAACTCCACACTCATCAACCATATACTACGAGAATTGGAAACAATGATGAAATCAGAATACCCATTCAGGAACACATGTGCACTTTACCATCAGAAAGTTATGCCTACGTAGAGGGTAGTTTGCTGAGGGAGGATGGTGTCGTCTCTAACACTGCGCGGTTTGTTAACAGTTAGTGAAATTAGATACGAAATGAATGGAATAGTGGTAGATTCCGTGACGAAGGTTGGATTAACGTCTACAATGAAAGGATTGGTATCATTGACACCTGATGACCTCGCTCGTCGTGAAAACGCAGGTTGGTTTCCTACCTCAAATAGCTTACTAACAAATGCGTTAGGATATTTTAATGTTTGTGTCCCTTTGCGAATGCTACTTGGCTTTGCGGAGGAATACAATAAAGCGATTTTGAACATCAGACAAAAATTGGTTTTAATTCGCAGTAAAATTGATACCGATGCGGTAATTTCACCTGTTGCGTATACAGCACTAAAAGTTAACATAGATAAAATATATTGGAAGGTTCCGCACATCATTCCAGCACTAGCGGAGGAATTGGCGTTAACGAAGTACAAAATGTGAATACTACAGTAGCATTTAGAAGTTGGGAAACACACATATATCCAGCAATTCCCACAACAGATAAACATACATGGTCAATTAAAACATCGACTAGTATAGAAACACCTAGATACGTTATTATCGGATTCCAAACGGGGCGAGAAAATAACGTTCTTCAAGATATGAGCAGATTCGATGAATGTGCACTAAAGAATATTAGGGTATTTCTTAACACGGATCGTTATCCGTATGACAATTTAAACGTGAATTACGATAATAATTGCTTTGCTACATTGTATGAAATGTTTGCAAAATTCCAAATGTCATATTGTCAAAGAGATGGTCAACCATTACTCACACCTAATCAATTTACGACAGTCGCACCATTGATAGTGGTAGACTGTTCGAATCAAAAAGAGGCACTACACTCTAAAGCAGTAGTACTTCGTGTAGAATTCGAAACAGCAGTCAACATACCGCGAATACAACAGCATACTGTGTTATACTCCACGATTGCTTAGTTACGTATAACGCGTTAACCAAAGCAGAGAGACCGCTGTAATACGATGCCCGTCATAGTCGACGTACAAGGTTTTAAACTTTCAAAAGTTTTTATACTGAAAGAACTCGCAATTTCTAATGGAACACAAGTGGCCCACTACATGTTTAAATCACCGTATCCGTGGCATACGTTAGATGCGGAGAGTCGCCGTCAAGCTACTTGGCTAATTCATAATCAACACTGTATAAAATGAGAATAGGAGCATACACCACCACACCAATTGCGCAGAATTCTCAGTCGCTTGATTCAACCTACAGATACTGTCTACATCAAGGGTAGAGAGAAAGCGGATTACATCAGATAATTTGTTACACAACCCGTTATAGAACTTGAGGAACATCCTACTCTTCCTGATTTGCAACCAGTTTGTTATTATCACTTTATTATTTATTTCTTTTATATATCACACAATATGAATACATTCTGTAAATATATATATATATATATATATATATATATATATATATATATATATATATATATATATATATATATTCCTAGATAATGAATTATGGCATAATAATAGTACGTATGCCACTAAAAAGTTAGGTAACCGACCTGGAATAGTGTATCGATATTATACATATTAACATGTATGGTTATACATGTTCATATCTGCATTATGGAGATAATATATACACTCCTAAAACTAACAAGCATCAGTACCTAAACTATTAGCTACTAACTGGATTATACAAATTCATTTGCCTAGCAACCTCTAGTAGATCACTCAAAGGGTCGACGTTCTCCAATTTCGGAATTTGCCAATGCACCCACGCCAATGTTGTACACGTACCAGGCAATCGATACCGTTTGTCATCTTGGGACCGAAAGTCGATTTTGTTTAATATCTCAGTGTATATACCATACAAAGAACATTTTACACATTACTGTTTTATCAGACACCTCTGCAACAGATTGGTAGTCTACCTCCGTCACCACTTTTTGAATAACGATTTTCTTAACATCTTTCGCTTTTTTAACCACTTGATCATCAACAAGCTTTAGACAATCAGATTTTGATCCTGCTCTATAAAAATATTGAATAGCTATCCCTGCATACTCATCTTTCATTCTTCCGACGAGGGATGTATTCGTTGTCATTCCATGCAGACCGTTTTGATAGTTGGATGTATCATATTCATCAACATTATTCCGCATATGGGCATACACGTCATCAGTTGTTATCTCGACAATTAAAGAATCTGTGTCTGTATAGAGCACATTATTATCGTGATGACTACGCAAGATATCGTAAAAAAATCGATACATTATAATTTTGGAAAGATCTAAAATACTAAATCCAACATATACGGGTTTATCATAAGTAAGGACCTGTTTGGACAATTCCACTGCAAATAATTTGTCGGTAAATTGAATAAAATTCCTAAATTGCGGTTTTGTGACGTATCATGCGACGTCCGTTATTTTCCCAATGTGTTCATAACTTTATCACTCTTCTTTTGTCGACATTGTCCATTGTTTCACCAAATACACCATTGTTCATGCATTTAAATAAATCCCTTTCGAATTTGTTCTTGGCTTGATTTCGAAGAGTTGTATTAAGGTCTATGTATAGTACTAGCCAAGGACTTTGACGAAACTGTAAAACTCTATGACAATTAACCCATGCTGTATACATTGTTTTAAATATCGGTAATGTATAACATAGTTGGTCTTATCACATAAATTAGGAATTAATTTTCTTCGGAATGTGGTGCGCAGATCATTTCAGGACAAAACGGATAATCATTGTGTTCCTCATGCAGGTGGTGCGGGTAGTGTATATCTACCTCTAGCACATACCCAATATCAACATCATCATTAATCTTCAGTACATCAAAGTTTTACATTTTCTCTTCAGTTAACCACATAAACCCATTATAACGTAGGTGTTGCCGCATACTCCATCCGTATAAATTAGTGGCATCTAAATACTGTAAAAACACTTTTGGACGATTGGGATCATAATTTGGGACAAACTCGTTGTTATCAATACTTCTTCGCGTAACACAACCGCCTAAAGTTTTCGAACACGTCAGCCAACAGCAACACGTCTGATTTTAAATATATGTCAGCATCATCCCCGAGTGTATTACACTTAAAGTGACCCCACACCAGTAAGATGCGACAACATTCTTCATCGGATATATTTTCATCACGCATTTTATCGTACAATTTGTCATAGGAAGGTACTGTGACATCGTCTAATTTATTAAAATTGTCCACGTACGCGTATGGGAAATTACCTTTCTTTCTAACTAAGTTAAAGTCATTATCATCAACAAAATATTTGCTTACCTCTCTAAATTGATCATCTGATAAATTATGAGATAGAGTACCTAAGGATGCCGCCTTGAACCTACAACTATCGACGAATCGCAAATTTATGAACTTCTTTTCCCTATAGCCGCGACCATTAATGAATTCGTCTACGTAAATATGCTTACCGAACGTTATATATTTCTCACTATTAGCAGGGAGTACGGCAATTTATCCAGTTTCACTCGCTAACTGTTTGATGAACAGGCGGACGTCATAACCATTGAGATTATGGAAAAAAACTGAGATAAATGTAGGTAACTGATAGTTTAAATTGCAATTTGAATGTGCCGCACCACGATATTTACCAGTGACATGGCAGTGATCTCGTACTTTGGAATTTGTAAGATCATCCGTAAAAAGCTTGTCGCATATATAACAATTACGACTTTGCTCATGTATCAACAGTTGTTCATCAGTTAGTGGTAACATTGGAACAACAGTTTTCAAATGCTCACTATATATCCGTTTCACATCACTCTCGAGTCGTGTTATAAATACCTCCGCGGCATTAACCCCACTATAAAGTTCCAATTTGGACCAAGCATCGTTTGCACCGCACTTAATATAATAAATGAATGAGTATGGTTCATGTTTACACGTTTTTATCGTGGACGGTTGTTCGGGATCGGGTTCAGCCGTATTTACCGGTACTAATAGCGCTTCAAAATCTGCATATATTACGAACGGTAGAAACATCTGTTTTGGATAGTTTCGAAACGCAAGTATATTTTCCGCGTAGAACTCCCCGGTTCTGTCTTTTCTTTGCATCACGCGAGGTAATTTAGTGTACACGAAATTGTAGTCATGAGACACGTGTCGAGTTAATGCGTTCTAAAGTAATGAATACATGAATCACAAAAATATTTTGTCCCATTACGTCGACTTATTTGATTGCTAAGTAAACGAGAAAAATTTTTTATTCACACATAATGCTGATTATCCGTTTGGTTACTGACTAATAGCAACAAATTAACATGAATAGGTTGTTTAGCTCTTGTATAGTAGAGAGGACCCACGTATCACGATACGTATCCTCCAGTCCATAAACATTGATGGAGATATTATTGTTGGACTCAAACGTTGAGATGTTAGTCAGCTTAATAGGAAATTCTACACCGTTCCAGTTGAATAACGTCCTGAAATCAGGGTAAGAAGTCGTCCATTGTGGTAACCCCGTCGGTGTCACTAATGCTGATACAATAGCCCACGCAAAGTAGCAAAAAAATTTTAATTACTCATCTGTGGCAGTAATACATGAAAGCGCTTTCTTATCTCTGTTTACGGTTGACGTAGTATCCTCTGCTACGGTGACGGCTACACTTGGATTTACAGCATCTAAAAGTGATTATTATTATTAATATAAAAAAGATGAAAGCCAACAAAAATAATGTTTGCACATTTTACAAGTCCCTTAAAAATTGTATTGAAAATGATTCTAAGTTCACAAATCGCTTTTGAAAAATTCCCTACCGATTTTATTGAATATTATCAGACCTTGAAAAATGTCCTCTAAAAATGCATGAAAAACGATTTTTTTAGTGGGGGGGGGGGGGCACCTATATTTAGCGAAACGAAACCAGTACAAATTATTCGTACAACTGATTCTATAGTTGACACATCGAACATACAATGATTTCAAGAGCAAGTTCCCCATCATCTTCCCAAGTAAAAACCACCAAATTTTATGTTTTTAATGTTTCATGGTTGGTACATTTCTGTTTTATTTCTTTTTTTTACAGGTTTCTGTTACCCCCCGTTCTCCATCGCCAGGGGAACCCCTGTATCCATTCAACCTTAACCCGCTATCGTCCTCAACTCCTCTCCCCGATGTCCCGCCAACTCCTACTCCTCAGGTTTCCTATCCAATTCACGTTGACCTCCCTTCAGCGCCCACACCTCAGGATTCCTCCCCTCTTCCCCTGAGGTTCTGTATATCCCGCCCTCTCCATCCTCTCCTATTATCGTGGATGCCCAGACCAGCGACGACAAAATTTATAAACTGACGACCGTAGTCCTGGACACTACAAGATTACAATCCTGATGCGGATACATTACTACTTGACATGACCAATGCCGAAATTATTACTATCAGTGAGGAGGACACACCACTACCTATTGACATAGACAAACGTAACGATGATAGTAATGACTTAGTCATCATATCATCCAGTGTTGAGGGAGTATATTCTTCCTGTGCTGGGAATGGCAGTGCTCCAGACGTCGCTCCGCAGGTCCAAGGTCACGGAAATAACGAAAAGGCTGAAGACGTGCAAGACAATGACGACGAGGAACTTGACGATGACTGGTTTTGGACTACACATATCCCTATGACCATTGGTCGCACTATGCTTCCACCCATATACAAAGTTATGTGTGCGATGGCGTCGGTAGACAGTACCACTCAACGCAATTCTGCGTTTCTAATTATTGCCGGGTGGTACTGGCTAAGTGGGTATGATCAAGCCATTATACATCTGGAGATGATACTGGAAACTATCGAAGAGACTGGTGGACTTTACGAACTCATCAGAGTTCATGATGCAGCTCTTCGACAAGTGGTCTTTGCAAGTGATCGAGACAGGCATAGTAAGTATCACTGATAGAGCTGTCCTTCAACTAATGATTTATTTCCAGAAAAATGTCGACACCAATAGTGCGACCCCAGACCATACAGACCGACACTAACTGACTGAGCACGGCGACTACTATATAGACAGACAAACAGACAGGTAGACATACAGACAGGTAGACATACAGACAGAGAGATGGACAGACAGACAGATACACACCACACGGTGTATATGCTCAAATACATTAATCATACTGTGATGGTATACCTTCATGTACCGCTGATGAACATCTGCTAGTCCTATAGATGAGCATCTGCAGACGATACGGTTGAATGCATCATGTGTGGAGTTCGAATAAACCAATGGCGGTCATCTGACACTCCGCTACAGGAGCATCTCCGATGGGCACCGCACTGCACGTAGGCTCATTTACTTGCAGTTGTAATGATACACAAGTGGAAAGAACCTTTTGCACTTGTACTAAATCTAAAGGTTTTATTCCTAAAGAAAATCATATATCTGAATAATACACTGATTACATTTGTACATAGTACATGCTATTTAAGTTTGCATCACATGCCAGGTGCAAACATTAGAGCCATATTCTAATTTATAGTCCCAAATACTTAGGTGTATTCATAAGTTTTTTCCGGTTTAACTAAGAGATGGGGCCACATACGTCATTTTGTTCATCTGACATTAAAGTACAGACGCACAGAGGTTGAGTCCGGCAAAAAGGGCGTCTTTGTTTTATCGTTCAGTGATAATGTGGAATTTTGTACCCGAACAATAACATTTGCGGCACGCTTTGTTTTTCTTATTTAACAAAAGAAAAAGGCTGATGAAAGTCATCGTTTGCTGGTAGAAACATATGGTGAACACGCTCCATCGATTAGAACATGTGAGATATGGTTTCGACAATTTAAAAGTGGTGATTACAATGTGAAAAACCGTGAGCGCTTTGGTAGACCACAAAAGTACGGAGACGAGCACTTGCAGGAGTTATTGGATGATGACCCAACTGAAACTCAACAGCAATTGGTAAAAGCATTAAATGTGTCACAAGAAGCAATCAGCAGACGTTTCCGAGCAATGGGGAAGATAAATAAATTCGGTAAATGGGTCCCACACGATGTGAATGAACGTCAAATAGAAAATCGAAGGTCACTTGTGAACTGCTGCTTCAACGCCACGAAATAAAATAATTTTTGTATCGAATTGTGACGGGTGACGAAAAATGGATTTATTTTGAAAACCTGAAGTGGAAAAAATCGTGGCTTTCACCTGCTGAAGCCGGTCCTTCAACACCAAGGCCAAATCACTTCGGCAAGAAGACCGTTCTTTGCATCTGGTGGTACCTGAGCGGTGTTGTATATTATGAATTCTTGAAACCCAGCGAAACCGTTAATGCACACCGCTATCGTCAAAAAATGATTAATTTAAATCACGCATTGATCGAAAGACGACCGGAATGGGCCAGAAGACATGGAAAAGTGATTGTGTTACACGACAATGCGCCGTTTCACACAGCAAAACCAGTAAAAGACACCTTGAAATAGCTTGGATGGGACATCCTTCTGCACCCGCCGTACTTACCAGACCTGGCACCATCTGACTATCACCTATTCGTATCAATGGGGCACGCGCTCACAGAGCTGCACTTCAGCAATTTCAAGGAAGTTGGAGAATGCCTCGATGAATGGTTTGCCGCAAAAGATAAGTAGTTTTTCTGGTATGATATTCATAAATTTCCTGAAAGATGGGCGAAATGTGTAGAAGTCGATGGCCAATATTTTGAATAAAAAAATTAATTTCCTTGGAAATGACGTGTTTTCTTACCAAAAAAAAACCGGGAAAAACATATACATACACATGGAAAACGCTTAGATCCATATTAGTTGGACCCCTTGCACTATTACACTGCTCCAGATTTAGAATTTGTCATGGTAAAACGTGCATGTTGGATTAAAACTTTTGACATTTGAGTACTGTGCTCCAATGGTGATGCGAAAGTTAATAACAAATGTATGAGTAATTACTACAAATGAATGCTAAGATATCATATTTAATGTGTTTTTATGGAAACTTGATGGAAGAGTTTCTCTCATACGGCGCATTTACTTTGTAAGGTTCCCAACTTTGAATCACTAATATACTACACGAGATATTCCAGACATTGGTTGCTTTAGGAACTGTAATTTGGCCTACCTACTGGAATTATTTAAGCTTTATACAGATCTACCATTAGCTCCCGAATACATGGTTCCACCTAGCAAAAACTCCAACACTAAAAAATTACTATTTACATTATATCCAAAACATGGTTACGGTTGGTTTGGTAATAATAAAAGTAAATAAAACTTTTTGTGCTTAGACAGTGACCTTTGTTGCAAAATTACCTTAAAAATAATATTACATTGCGACAGCAAACTAAATGTAAAAATAAGCTATCTACTAATTTTACCCTCAAATGTGGTTTACAAAATACCATTATATGTCCAATCTAATTGGGTTTAATGGTTATTACGAGTAAGTCGCTAATAAGAA
Organism: Vesta saturnalis; assembly: GCA_036346205.1. Lineage (NCBI taxonomy): Eukaryota > Metazoa > Arthropoda > Insecta > Coleoptera > Lampyridae > Vesta > Vesta saturnalis. The sequence continues at coordinate 122,710 of JARFJB010002127.1, forward strand.
AGTTAATATCAGACGTACAAAATGGAATTTTTCTTCACCCTTGCAATGATTTCCCGTACAACGGAGCTATCGAGATTCACGCCCCAATCGATGTAAATTTTGTCTTTATGTAGGCAGCACTGTAAATTCTAAATATAATGAGATTACAATCAAATTACTTATATTAACGGAATGTGAGCCTGCAATATCGCAAGGATTCACACATATCAAAGCAACTTGAGTAATATTAATTTATTATAAGTTTTGTTGAACGAATAAATTCAAAGCTAAATATGTAATTAAAAATTATTACTAATTTTCTTAAATACATAAATAAAAAGTTTACCTCGAGTAGGATTTGAACCTAGGACCTGTACTATTACTGTAAATTCTTTTTATTTATGTATTTAATAAAGTTAATAATAATTTTTAATGTTTAAATATAATTAATAAATTTGCGTAAATGTATATATTCTACATATAAATAAATAATCGTGTTAGCCCAAATCTCTATGTGAATTTCGCGCCAGACGTACTCTCGAAAACATGGCCGAAGGTCACAGCTGTCATTGATGACTTTACACAGAGTTAAATGGAAGTGTCGTTACTGGGTATTTAAGTATGCTGTGGTCACACCATAAAATATCATTCGAGACGATAAAGGGATATTAACAGCTCGATATTTAAAATTTCCCTTTATCGTCTTGTACAATAAATAGGTAATTATTAATTCTTTGCCTATTGTATGTAGACCAACATATGGATATTATGTCAAAAGTCAATGGTATGATAAGAGTACTTTTGCTGTTTATGCGAGTTACATATGTACATACAAGTTTAAGAAAGTCAGCATTGTGTACAAGTAAAAAACTATTTAGCCTCGGAAGGAAAAGTCAATTTTGTATAATATGAGGTACATTGTTGCATATAACATTAAATCTACAATAAAATTTAAAAAAATCTTCCCTGTGAAATAGGTATACACATAAAATAGATGTCAAATCATGGAAGTTGTAATTCTAAAAAATACAACGCACCGTATCCTATACGATGCGACATTCTGGAAAACAGTGCTTGAATATATTACATTACTTTACCTTATATTTGCATTTTGCAGATAATTTTATGTTGTTGCAAACCTATGCGGAATATATAATGAATGCAAAGAATGAAATTACCTTTAAATAATAACTATTTAAAACAAAAATTACCCTGCACACCGTATAATTATTCCGTAATAAAACAGACAAAAAATATCTTTATTATTAAAATTAATACCCATTCAGCTTCCTTATTCATGTTTCATTTAAACAAGATATACACTATAACATATTTTGATAAGTACTGTAATAACTTCTGACAAAGAATGTACTTAAAATAAAAAGTACTCGTAAGCAATATACATTACATGGCAATACATTAATAATTACTAACAAATTAAAATAATAATTACCAAAGGTGAATTAATTGCATGCTGTGTTTTCTGCATAATATAATACAACACGTTAAGTTGGCACCCTCGCCAAGAAATTGCAAATATTTACATTTCTGGTCAAACAATCTAACATTGCGCATCCTAAAATCAATTATAGGTATAGGAACAAATCCCATGCAAATGAACTACCATTCTGCCAGAGTCTTTATCTCCATTTTATTTTTTTTGAGGAAATCCTTTTATTTAATTGAATATAATCATAATTATCGCATAAGGCAATGTTCTAATAATTACCTTGTTTGAATCACGCCTTCTTGGATGTTGCCATTTAGGATTAGTCGTAATGACTCACGCCACACGCAACACAGCACACGCACACTGCAAATAGTACGTATTATGGTACAACACGATGCTACGCTAACACTATCCAACATAACTCACACACGCACCACCACATGCACACGCACACGAACACGAACACGTACACGCACGAACGCACACACGCACACGCACACGCACACGCACACGCACACGCACACCACACGCACACCACACGCACACAGCACACGCACACGCACACCACACACACGCACACGCACACGCAGACGTACACGCACACGCACGCAGCACTCGTACACGCACACGATCACGCACACGCGTTATCACATTGAATTGTTTGAAGCACGCTTACTTGCACATGGAAACTACCCATATTACACGCATTTCACAACACGACACACACAATACGTTTCTACATTTCCACACAACGTCATTTATTGACATTACAATCAGTTATCAACTTAGCTAACTTACACCATGTTACAAAATACTTAACGCTATACTAACTAATTGTGTGGGCTAGGTTGACAACTATATTACATGTGATGAATGAGGAACGTAATATCTATGGGAGTAGTATAAATCAGTTTGATCGTTTGATTAACAAACCGATATTTTTGCTTTTAAAAATTTCTAATAATTTTAAAACGTCTAATCTTGGGTTACAACTGTTATTTTCAACATGCAACATTTCAAAATTTTATGCATATAATGTGATGTTTCTAAGTTCAACTGATGATTCGCATATTTAGAAATTTCAGTATTGTTTTATATGAATCTAACATGTTCCGAATTACGTTTACTCAAATTTCTACTTGTTTGTCTCTATGTAGTATTTATCTACAACTCGCAATTTATAGTTCTGTATACTCTGAATTATTATTGCCATTCTGAATATTTCTAGGATTTACTTGTTTTCTAGTAGTATTTATCCACTCAAAGTAGTTGTTACATTTATACGTTACTTTCAAATCTAGATTTTTAAGTTGATTAGATATTATTTCTGTAGATTTACATACATAATCTAGGAGGTACCATTGGACGCATGCTTGGCATTAAATCGAGAATTTTGGAAGTTAACGTGTTAGATATATCTGCTTGGGAGATACAAGCCATTAAGTACCGAAAGATACAACCTCATCACAGATCCTCTTGTAACGGAAAACGGATTAAAGTTATGAAATATAGATGTCGGTTCAGATAAGCTATCGCTTAGATAAAGTTCCTAATAATCATCAGTACTTGTAAGTAAGCACCAGCCCAATCGGTACATTACAATAAAGTTTGCTAACCAGAAAAGAGAACAATAGTAATGCTAAGCGGATTCTGGGCCAGGAAGTGACGTCATGCCAATCAGCGACGTGAGCGAGCATTTAAGCCCGCCCTTCACAAGATGTCGGCGGCGAATCAATGAGAGACGAGGCGTGGTCCGCCTCAGTGACGTCGGACCAATGGGAAAGACGTATGGGCCCCTCCCCTATTAACTTTATCAAGGGGCTGGCCATCTGCTGACCAATGAGAGACGTGGCGGACATCTTGGAAAGATTATCAAGGGGGTTGGCCTATCTGATGACCAATGAAAGACGTTGCGGCTATCTTGGAAAGGTATCAAAGGGGCTGACCCATGTGTTGGTCAATGAGACCCTAATAGCTTCTTCAGAATAGATCCTCGACGTCTTCCTATGGGGAAGAGTCGAACTACGGAAAGTTGGCATGGTAAATATACACCATTTCCTCTCGCCCACCGAACTTTGTTAGATATGTAAACCTGAATACTGGATATATATAAATACCTATGTAGACGTCACACAGCAGATTTTACGGTTGGAAAATATAAAATTAATAAGAAAATCAATAAAGAGAGAAACAGGTAAAATAATTTTAGTGTTAAACAATCAGGTGAAGTAAGAAACAAGCATAATACGCATCATGAAGGTAATTATATCAAATGGTGAGAAAATAATAAAAAACGCGAAATTATAAATGTGTCTACTTGAGATGGAACCATATGGAAAACTTTTTTATTATTGGTTTTATGGAAAAAAAAGTTATCCTTCATAAAAAGTTCTGCATGGACTAAAATTCAAAATGGAACCTACAGTTATCAAAATTTCAAAAAGTCATATATGAGGTATAAATAAATACGAATGTTGCTCAAGAGTGATGTACCTTCTATTTTTGACAATACAGAAGAATGGTATAAGGAAAAGTTATTTAGTATTAAAAGCAATTTTGAAATTATGCTCTTAAATGTAGAATCTGCCAATTGAAAGAGGCAATCAATAATTACTATGACTTGGGTGTAACTAGGTATATATTTTTGACCAGGTACCTATCTATAATCGTTTGAATTGTTGAAAAATAATAAAATTATTCTCTGAGCTATCTCCGTTTTAGACATGAAACGTTTAAGACGCTATATCTGTATAATGTTTTAATATAACAGCTTAACATGTTCGTTCGTGTGAAAACTGCTAGACTCGACGCTACACAGACAAAGCATTTTAAACATGAAATATATATATATATATATATATATATATATATATATATATATATATATATATATATATAATTTTAATTGGTAATGAGATATTATGTTCTGTTTGCTGTTAATTAATGATGCATAAACAGTGTGTCCTCACCATTTAAGATAATATTCATATTAAGTATATAATTGATAACACAAGCAGTTATAAAGAGCGGTTCTTGACCTTTACTTGATGAACTGTTTATGCATTATTAATTAACAGTAAACAGAACATAATATCTCATTATTAATTAAAATATATATATATATATATATATATATATATATATATATATATGTAAATGTATATGTATATATATGTAAAATTCCATTCTTTATAATTTAGTACTCATAAACAATTTGGCATGTATTAAGCAAAATAACTTGTAAAGTGCAACGAATCTGTCAATAAATGTGATTATAATAATTTCTACAGCAGTCATAGGTTTAGTCATTTTTTCTAGAACAATTTACGATAACATCTGGCGTCAACGACTTTGTTAATAAATCTCTACACTATATTAATAATAATAATAATCTCTACAGCAGTTCTAGGTTTATTAATTTTTCTAGAATAATCTACGACAACATCCAGTGCGAGCGCATATAAGAGCAGCCCAACCTACGGTTGTTTATTAGTTATCACGTTTTATCAGGTGAGTTTCAATATTGTATTTAAAAAATAATAATTTAAAGGAGTATTAATAAAATTCTAGGTCACTACTGAATAAAGATTGCTCGTTGTTTATCAGCCTTCAGGAGTTATTCACAGATCAGTTTCAATATTACGTTTAAAAATACTAATTAAATAGTATTAATGAATTTTAGGCCACTACTGCATAATAGATATTTATCAGCTGTATAACCACAGACGCACCCGAATTTAGTGTAATTTCTTATCAGCGCTATCCAAAATTTATATCTAAACTATATCATTTCTATTAAGGAAGATAATGATTTCAATTGAATAATTGCGCAATATTTGTACATCCGGGTGACTATTTTCTTATAGAACAATAAAACCGGAAACCACATTCTCAATATATTGATAAGAATTCGATATAAATGCTAGATGCAATCGATATGTAACTTCAGTTATTAATATTACTCTTCAATATCTATCTTCTACAGCACCTAAACTTAGTACGTAAAGGTGAATTCAAACCTGTATTAAAAGTTTCAGATATGGTTATTGATTATAAATATCAGCTAAAAAATATTAAAATTATAAACACTAAATATGATAGAAAGGTAGCGGTAGAAATAGAAGAACATACTATATTTCTCCCGGAGAGGTTAACAAAAGAGGTGGCGGATGAGAAGGTGCATAATCTTCAGTAGTGCATTGAACAAATTTGCACTAGTTTATGGAGGCAGTGTAGATACTGATAAAGCTAAAATGATGGCTAAACTATCCTGTATTAATTATACAGGTAAGTCATTATTATTCTGCATTACAAAATTATTGAATTATATTTATAGGATAACCTACCTAACCATCATCGCCGCTGTTCTTATAAGTAGATTAATGTACATATTGTATATTGAAAAATCTGGAACACTGGAACTGTGGCAGGATCTGTAACAATCAAAATACACCCACGTACCACACAAAATTAAAAAAAAAAACACCGAACGCGTTTCGATAGCTGCGCTATCATCATCACCGCTCATGTTCTTTTTTTAATTTTGTGTGGTACGTGGGTGTATTTTGATTGTTACATATTGTATGTAAATATTATAATAAAAGATATTTGTAATGTATGAACTTGCTTATTCCTACAGCGTATAGGAGTTGATATGAAACTGTGCAGGTAAAATAAAAAAAATTACGTCATTATAGTTAAACGTATTTATTTATAATTACATTGAAAACAATCAAATAGAGGAGGTGGTCCACCTATATGATCAAAATCGACCGATTTATTCCAATGCTTCATACATCATATTTTAGCGCGTAATTGTCTATCCTCCTGATAATAGTGAGGTAACTTATTTCATATTGCATTGTTTCATACATCTTATTTTAACGCGTAATTTTCTATCCTCCTGATAATAGTGAGGTAACTTATTTCATATTGCAAGCAAATTTTCAGCACTTAATTGTAGCAATTCATATTTTATTACACGTCGAATATCTTTAATCGCTTCACACTCAGAGATTATACGATCCATCTGAAAATAACAATAATAAGTAAATGATTAAAACAGGTTTACATACTTGCACTACAATTTCCGCATTCACTTCTTATCGCTAGCACAGGTAATAAACGAATGACATGCACTTCCTATCGCTAACATAGGTAATAAACGAATGTAAGATAGCTTGGGGGATGCAACTATGCGTCATTCTCAGTATTGTGACGCCACACTCGCTATAAATAGGGTGATAACGTAGTTGAATAAGTAGTTAATTGAAATCAATGACATGATATGGATGCTGAACAAACGGATATGCCTGATATAGAAGATATATGGGATATTGATGATAAAGCTGATTATTCATGGACTGATACACCTGAAGCGGCGTGTAAAGGTAAGTCATATTGCTGTATAGACATCTTATTAATAGCTTTGTAGTAGAACGTCTATTATAAACATGGGCGCTATTTATCGATAATTCCACTGTACTCGAGGTAGGATGTTCATTGAAGAATAATGACTTTAAACCTGTAGTACAATTATTTTGGACGACATTTACCGACATATGCTATCTACACTTTGATATGGAGGAATGGCACGAAATCTCGAACATTAAAACTGAGCATCTAATGCGTTAAACTCTAAAATCTGGCAAACCCGAGAAAGCTTTCTATATAGGTTATGGTATAAAAATTGAATTGTTGTTTATTACCGACGAAGAAAAGCGAATCAGAATAAGCAGAGGAAACAATGTAGTATTATTATCCGAGCAGGCAATCGACCTATTCTTTTCGGCTGTGGAGGTGATAAATCGGAAGCTGAATTATATGAATGATTATCGTAATTATTCGGTTTATGAAGATTTTATAAATGAAATAGCAACGAATCCATATAATGAAGGTCTGAGCGATGAAGAAAGTCTATTATCTAGAGGATAATTTTTCTGCCAAAGTCTTAGATTGCTTTCAACATTGATAGGTCATAGTTATAATGTAAAAGATTATTCATTTTTAACTGAAATTGTACACATATTTCCGCAAAAAATTATAAAAGATGTAGCTTTAAGCAGTAATGACCATACATAAAATATATGTAAAAATAGACGTATACTGTGTAAATCAGTAATTTAATAGACTCTACCTAATGGTATATTTTTAAAAGCGGATTAGAGTTTGATCACGGCTCTATCTAGTGGTATATTAAGTAGATCTAGGTTCCTGCAATTTTTATGGGGAAAACTTGAAATTTGAAACAGGTTCTAATAAGGAGGATTTGCATGCTATACTCGAACTATTGGTTGGTTTCCAGACGCCTACCTTACGATTCCAGCCACCTAGCATCCGGTATGTAGAGTTTCCTGTAAAAACAGGTGTGAAAAATAAAACTCATATGTGAAACAGTATTTTATTAATGTGATTCAATGTACAACTTTATTCAGCTTCATACGATAATTACATTTTAAGTACAATGCTACTAAATGGTTCATACTCAATTAATACATCATGCAAAATAACGTAATATTCCGAAGTATCGGGTGCAAAGGCCAAAGATGCTTCAACTTCAAATGAATAACTACATTATGAATACTCTCGTTTTGACAAGTGCAGTTAGTTATAAATATCGGCTGACTCTTAAATTGATCGTAACTAAGCATAGAACCTTGTGGCGAACTATAATATTGATTTCCAAAGTTTAAATATTCTTCGTAAGCATCCACGTATTTTTATCAGCGAAACCGAGATTTTGCTGCTTGTACGGATATATTCTATTATTAATATTTGCTTTTATATTCGAGATATTTAAGTAATCGAATTTTTCTGCACTCTCTTCCCTATTATTTCCCTTCTTGGTATGGAAAGCAACCAGTAACCATTGAGGGCGTTGAAAGCCAGTACTGTTCTTCACCACCCAAACCATTGATGTTGATGCGGATAAGGTCGGATATATGTACAAATCTCGAGTGTGAAACGCTATCGGGGAATTTTTATTAATCTTCTGGTATATAGATAACATCATAGCATCATTGGGAATTACATACGGAACTATCCACGTTTCACCGTTGTAGCAGTCGACATCGGTCTTGGATCGAACCGATACCAGCTCTTGACGTATGATAACTAGAGGCTTCGTATAACCCTCTGCAAATCCCAACACATGCTTGAGCGGTATGGAAGCGCAGAAGGCGGACTTAGTGCTGTTTACCAGTTGAAGAGGGTTGTTTTGCGGACTCCATCCTGAATGCGATAAACAAGTACTTTGATCTGCAGTATATGAGCAATATCCTTTAATGGTGTTGTTAATACCAGGTAAACGTACTGTTTCAATCACATGGTCGCCTAACATGAATCGAGTCTCATCGAAGTTGAAGAGAGGTGCATTATTCGTCAGATTATACGCTTTGTTTGCTTCATTAGGGGTTAAAGTACCTTCTAAATATATAAAACTATCGTAAGCAGCTGTAATTTTGCACAATCAGATTAATCTCATCGGAGTTGCTGTATGTGTTTGTTGTGAACGGATGATAAGTTCGACGATCGCATTCCACGATCATGTCTTCGTACCTTACCCCGGTAAATAAAACTTTCAGCGCTTCTTCCATATCATCTTAATACTTTATCGCTGAGATATTGTAGAAACTGAATGTCGTCTTCGGTTAACAATGTACTCTCGTATGCAGATAGAGACCTACTACCGAAAATCTTAAGGCCCATACCTCTTCAGTTCCAACCTAATAGTTATTTTCTCGTTACCAAAGTCCACTAATCGACACTCTTGATCAAACAATTTCAAGGTTATGTTATCTATAGGTCGTGTAAATACAGGTAAATAAACAACACGTTAGGCGAGAAGCAGAGCATGCGCCCAATAGAATCCGCCTGCCTAAAGTCCACGTAATGTATAGATTTAACTTCACATTGTAGCGTATTGTTGTTTGCTTTTAAAATAAAATCGATAGTGGTATGTGGGTTAATCTTGCGCTGTAGAAATCTGTTAATCTCAACAATTTCACATACACCACTTGGAATCATAATCTCTTTATGCTTGCCAGTTTGCGTAATATTGTAAAACTTGTTGTTACCCTCATGAATATTTCGTATGGAATTGCAACCGTAGAATCCTAACAATCCTAACCCATACTGCTAATTAGGATCAAATTCATTTAGCGGAAAATACGTTGCACTGAGCACGTTTCCCTCACCCGTCAACGTGAATGCTTGTGACATGACTATAAATAAACAAATAATATTTCAAGTTATTTATTACATGTATAGAAAATCTAGGCATAAATGTTCACATATAAATGAATTATAATTTTGTTTCTTGTCATAATTATATTTAATTTTACAATCGCTTAAATATCTAATTATTTCAAGTGGTGGAGCTAAATCTCCGAAGCTATCGTAGTAGATGACATCATTACCGCGTTTCTTGAAAGCAACCTAATGAGCACCTTTTCCTCTAAATCGTCAAGGTTAACGATAGCACACTCATTAAGAAGTGGTTTCTGAGGTAAAGCATTGCGCATAAACACTCTTCTAAAGAATGGCACATCTTTAGCATACTTCAAGTATAAAGTACATCCCTTCTTATGAGGATGCAAATAAAGTCTTTTGCCACTCCTTATAGCCACCGCCTCCATTGCTTGGTTATAACGTTGAGCCTCCTCCAATTGTTTCTTCGCCGCCGAAGCGCCGTTGCTAGCTTTAGGTATACTGCTCGCACCATCGGCGAGAGCACCTGCAGCTGCGAGACCAGAGAATAGAGGTATTAAGAATGGGAGAAAGCCGCCAGTTTTTGGAATCGGAATGGTTCTAGGTAATTGCACCTTCTTCTTTCCACTGGCAATCTTAACAGCCTCCTTAGCGGCCGATAGACTGACATCAATAAGTTTCTTCAGATTATCATCTTTGAGCAGACGTTTGACGGATTTTTGAAAAGGTTTTAAAACTCCACCTCTAAATGAGAACCTCTTCGTCTTCTTCTTCTTCTTCTTCTTCTTCTTAGCACCCATACCCAACGTGGTTTTAAGCTTCATGACGTTCGCTACGGCAAAGGCTGCTGTTTTCTCACCAAAAGCTGTATCCTTTGAGCGTACACGATTCCAAGCATGATCTCGAAGCACCCTATCTGCTTGATGACGACTTGTTATATCGCTAGAATTATGATAAGCGATATTGTGTTGGTCGCAAGCTTCGTCTAGAGGATTTATACTGGGATCACCCCGAGCTAAACGTTTCTGTAGCTTGGTTCCTGGTTCGCAATATCGATAACCCGAAATATGCAATTCAACAGGTAATTTGTTTATTAAGGTGTTTCATACTCCTCTGTCTAACAGAATGTGAACTATCGGCAACTGAATCATGAAGTTTACGGAGCAGCCTCAAGAACTACCTGTTGGCGGTCACGATTTCCTGAAATCGAAAGTTGCGGGAAAGCATGGTCGTCTTTTTCCGGCTCCAATTAGAGCAATTATTTGCTGAACTTCAGGGTGCGGGAAGACTAATGTGATGGTTGCTTATTGGAGGTACTGCACGGTTTAAAATTTGAAAATGTATGCGTTTACTCCAAGTCGCTCAAGCAGCCACAGCATAAATACTTAGAGCGAGCATGTCGCCAATAGAGGCATTAGGTATAATGCATTCAACGACAAGGTGGATCTACTCACGCCTGAAGAGATCGATAGGAATTCTATAATGGTCTTTGACGGCATCTCGTGTCTCAATCAAGACATTATTTCAATAGAGGGTGACACTCAGGCGTAGACTATTTCTATCTCTGTCAAACATATTCGAAGATCCCCAAGCAATTGATTCGCGATAATGTGAATATGGTTGTGTTATTTAAACAGGATTGCATAAATTTGAAGCAAGTATACGAAGAACATGTAGGTACAGATATGACCTTTCATCAATTTAAATCAATGTGATCACAATGTTGGCACACTGAATACGATTTCTTAGCATTGCAAAAGACTTGCAGATACCGAAGCGGATTTGATTGCTGTATCACTTGCTTATAATACTCGTTCAGACGCAGTCGTTCGCAATGGCTGTTTGAGATAGGGTAGTTAAGCGGAAGTTAACGCAGCCTCGTAATGCAATCAAACGCAAGCTGGAATTATTGAAGAGAGGTGAACTTGAAACATATCCATTAGCGTAAACTGCACATAAACATATAATGGTTTCTTTGAAACAAATCGCTAATGCGGGAATTGAAGTAGAACCGATGAAATCGGAGTTCAAACAAGTACATACTGCACTTCAACACCTGCTACGTTCTAGTTCAAACCTCCGGTTGCACCTTTATTCGTTTAAACCGGTGTAGAACCAACACCTGCTATGTTTAGACCCCTGCTACGTTGAGACCTCCTCCATCATTCGTTGACGCGGACGTTTTTGCTGAAACAGATCCTGTTTAAGAGGAGGAGGAAGAACAGGTGGAGCCAACTAATTTAACGCGATGGCGCATGCATTGTCGATGAATTCTTAGAGCAATATGATCCTTTACCTCGCCCCTATGTAGAATTACTGATCCACGGGAATCAAGAACAAGTTGATAATACATACGGTTTTCGTTACGATGCTAACTTAGATAAATGGGCTATCAGAGATTCTGCGGTGGATATGGAAGGACCTAATCTAATTATAAAAGATGAGGCACTCCCGGACTATACGAGTTGTTTATATTGAAAGAGCCGAAGAGTTTACGTCTGTATTCTAGCTAAAATTAACGCATATAGGAAGGATCACGACCCTCACGGAGCAATTATTGTCACCAAATTGTCTAATACCGGAAGATTATTAAGCCGTAAATCAGTACGAAATGTTTCGGTCATGAAGAATTTGTCGAATAGAGTGAAGGAATATGCATACTAGAATACTCTTCGCAAACTTGTTGAACGGCTCAAGCTGTTGCATGCATCGAAAGCAGCAGGTCATACTGAACATGATAACGAAATCATTTGTATCTAAGAACAGCTCCGAGAAGAAGGTATAATTGCTTAATAATGTCCATCGATAAGTGTGCAGACATTCGTTATCGCATTTGAAACATGCAACCACAAATATCAAATTAACCTGGGATGATAATTACGATATGCAAGGTAAAAGACTTTGTAACGTCTCTGAACCCATCCTAGAAGATAATGCTGCAACTAGGAGATACGTATATGAGGCGAATTTAAAATTGACGGAAGATGGTAATTACGATGCGCAAGGTAGAAGAGTCTGCAACGTCGTCGGTCCAATCCTAGATGCGGGTGTAGAGCCTAAAACTATGTTGATAAGTATAAGGAAGCTCTAGAGCTTGAAATAAAGAGTGAAATATATATTTATCGATTGAAAAATTATGGGCTGAGCGTGATCGTAAGCTTGAGGAGGAAATTAATCGTGTATATGGTGATATAACTATCCTCAGCAGGGATACTTATTACATTGAGAATAAGTTACACTAGTAGTCTTTAAAGTTGGCGATTGCCAAAGAATTGCATAAGCCTACGCGGAAGAATTTCGTGAGGAAACGAACCATCGTTAAGCATCGGGATGATCTCTGGCAGACCGATTTAGGCGAATTTATTCCGTATGTTAAAGATAATCGCAATCAAAGTCATATTCAAACAGTGATAGACTGCTATTCTTAGTATCTATGGACGCACTCTCTAAAGTCGAAGAATGCCGACAAAGTTTGTCGAGTGATGACTTCTATTCTTAAGGAGGGTACAACTGCAATCGGATCAGGGACGTGAATTCTATAATAAACATTTGGAAGGGTTGATGAAGAGTTATGGAATACATCATTACTCAACGTATAGTGTTAAAAAAGCAGCCATTGTAGGAAGGGTTATAAGAACGTTGAAAAATGCGTTATACAGTCCAATTAGCCTTAGAGGTGGCTAGATGTGTTGCAGGAAGTTACATCTGAATATAATAATAAAGTGCATTCCGCGATTAGAATGAAACTTAAAGATGTAACTGCATCAACATATTTACCAATGTTTCATAATATTAAGGTAATGGGGACAGCAAAATTTAAAATTGGTGATTACGTTCGGATTTCTAAATATAAATCAATATTTGCCAAGGGCTACACTCCTAATTTTTCCACCGAACTGTTTAAGATTGCTAAGGTCGATACTAGGTCAATTTTACACTGAAGAACTACAGAAAATAGCTCATCCGGAAATATTTCTCTTTGAGAAGATGTTACGGCGTTAGGGGAACCAGCTATATCTTCGATGGCGTGGAATGGATAATTTTCATGATTCATGGCATAATAAAACAGATTTTGTACAACATGCATATATTTCCATGTAATAAATAATTTGTTACATAACATATGTATACTTTCATTCACGATAAATAACTTCTGATATAATAAATAATATCCTAGCCTATAACGTAATAGCAATAATGATGATGATAATAGCAATAATAATAATAATATTGATTATAATAGCTAATAATAGTAACAAATAAGTTCTTAATCTAAAATCTAATAACAATAGTGATAATAACTAATTTCTTAACCTAAATCCATAGTAGCGCGGATATTGCAAGGGTCCCCAAGGCAGTGTATCGATACCATTTGGTAGCAAACACCTCTGGTCATCGCGATTATTAAGGGCGACTTTACGTTGTTCTATACTATAAAGGTGGTGGCTTTTCGATATGATACTGCTTTGAGAGACGATTGTAATACCTCGCTTCGTAGGCATTTAAATAATCATTAAAACTAATCCTATATCTTACAACATAATCTCTAACGCCTTTTAATTTTTTTACCTCATAATTCTTAAGTCTAAAGCTGTACATTTAAATGCCAAAGCCGCTCATTCATTCATTAATTACTCTTCCACTCATTTCATCTTTCGTCAAGCCAATTACTTTATCGTTCCATCTTGGAATGCTATAGGGGTTGTCTGCAGGATAATGAGAAGTGTCTAAACGCGAAATGTTTTTGCGTATAAGACAGTATTCATCCTCACATTTCATCTCGTACACCAGGCTATCGGTATCCATATATAATAATTTCATGCAATAATCATTAAACTGACGTTGCATAAAATTATAGTAGAAGTAGCAGATAGGATGTGTTTAAGATAGGACGTGTTTAAGGTTGCTCCGCTTCTAGCTTTCGGAAGTGAAACAAATATAAATCAATAAAATAAGGGCAAGCCTTTGAACAGATTTTTGTAGCGCGAACGTCCAGAAATAGGGTAGACAAACTAGTGGATAATGGCGCGAGAATGAAATACGTAGATGCTGTTAGTTAAGAGTTGAATGTGAATGAAACAGTGTGGAACGAACAAATAAATGACACTGACGTTGAAAGTGCATGGATAAGCTTGAAAAACTGTTGTGATATGTGGAAGGGCGACTGTAGGTAGAAAGGAAAAATGTGCTTGGTGGAATGAGTCGGTAAAAAAGGCAGCATGTGAGAAAGAAGATGCGTACATGGCAATGATTGCTGCATTAAATGATACTGAGAAAAAGCGATTGTATGAGGTGTACAGATTAAGAAACAAAGAAACGGAGGAGGCAGTGAGAATAAGTAAAGAGGAAGTGATGACTGTGGAAGGAGATAAAATACAGAATGATTTTGAGGGAAACAAAAACTCTTCTGGAAATGGGTCAAAAACACAAAACGTGCCCAAAATAGAACGCTGCAGGAGTGATTAATATTAGCAACCAAATAGTATGGAACGATTGTGAAGTGAGGAAACGCTGGCAAGAATATTTCAGAAAGCTGTACAGTAGTGTGGAAAATAAGACTGTTAAATAAGAAGAATATAGAAGGAATGGTGAATGAAACTGTGGATATTGGGCTAAATGAGGCAGAGAAAACGGCAAGAAGGTTTAAAAACGGCAAGGGAGCAGGCGTAGATGAAATCACTGGTGAAATTCTAAAATGTGGGGGTGCAAAGCTTATACGAGGATTGTGTGAATCATTCAATGTATGCCTTATGTGTAGAAAAGCGCCGAGGGATTGGAAGAACGCGATTATTGTACCACTGTATGAGGGAAATGGGGACAAAAGTGACTGCAAAACTACAGAGAAATAAGTTTGCTCAGCGTGCCTGGTAAAGTATTTGGAAGAATTCTGATTGATAGAGCACGAGAAACTACACAAACTAAGATTTGGGATGTGAAGGGCGGCTTCATTCCAGGAAGAGGGTGTGTCGATCAGATGGTTGCTCTCCAGCAGGTAATCGCAAAGTGTTTAAGGGTAAAAAGGAAGCTGTACTGTGCGTTTGCAGATCTGGAGAAAGCATACGACAGAGTGAATAGGGAGAAAATGTGGGAAATATTAAATGAATATGGCGTAAATAAAGGTCTAATATATGGAATAAGAGCAGTATACAACGATAGTCGGGCATGTGTTAGGGTGAGAGATGTGAGTGAATATTTTAATATTGAGCAAGGAGTGCGACTAGGCTGTGTGATATCACCGTGGTTGTTCACTGTATACATGGATAAATGTGTTAGACAAGCATGTATCGATACAAATGGTGTAATGGTTGGTGACGTAAATGTACGACTTCTGGTGTATGCAGATGACACAGTCTTATTAAGTGACAGTGCGGATGAGCTACAAACCGCTCTGAGGAAGTTTGATATAGTCTGTGAGAGCATGAGCCTAAAGGTAAACGTGAACAAAACTAAGATTGTGGTGTTCAATCAGGAAGGTGGAACGGAGAGTAGAGTATTTACCCTGCAAGATAAAATTGTGGAGCAAGTGGACGAGCTGGTATATCTGGGTAGAATGTTTATTGCAGATGGTACAATGGAGGGCGAGACTGGACGAAGGGTTCATGCTGGAAGGAAAGGGATTGGAAGTATGTAGACGACAATGAGAAACGAAAGCATGAGCCTAGCTTCAAAACGAGCAATCTTTAATAGCGTGTTTGTACCATCAGTACTGTATGGAAGTGAGACATGGGTATGTCAAAAAAAGCACGAAAGAAAAATAAATGCCGTAGGTATGAGATTCCTAAGAAGCGCATGTGGTACAACGAGAAGGGACAAGACAAAGAATGAATGCATAATGAAGGAGTGTAGCGAGGAAAAGACGATGATTGATAGATATAAAAGTAGTACATTACGTTGCTTGGTCACATTGAGAGAATGAACTATGTAAGATTAACGAAGTAAATATATGTGGGCGAGGTTAGAGGAAAGGCCGGGTCTGGTAGGCCGCGTAAAACTTGGCTGAATGCAGTAGAATGTATGATAAAGGAAAGAAAAATTAGAAGTTTTACAAATAAAAGGGCATGTCAGAGACAATATATGAACCTTGCGGAAGCTAGGGAGGTATGCGGAGATAGGAAAGCATGGAGAAGTATTGTGAATAATAAATAAATAAGAGTCAGGGATTGTTTTGCCTACCCCACAAGAGAATGACGTGAAGGTTAAGTTAAAAATCGTACATTAATGTTTTAGAAATGACTAAAATAGCCATTCCACATACAGTGGCTTATTAAAGTAGATTTCCACCTTGGATAACTCCATAGCCTCATCAAATATCTCTCTGCTGTGGAAATTCGGCTGAGACATGTAATAATTGGTTCCATACCTACCACTCCACCTGTTGACGATTCTGTGATTTCTAACATTTTCAATGCCGAAATTTGCGTTATTTACAGGTTTTTCTCGAAAGAGTTAGTGGATGCTGATCGCAACCTTGTATTCGTGTCTATGTATGATTTGAGCCAACGTGATTGGTTGAAGCTAATCGCGCGATAAACTTTCTCAAGCACAAGGCCTTCTTGAAGGCATTTCTTTAAATTGCGGTAGTGAATGACATACTTAATCTTAGAATGCAGCTTTGGGAGGAGTTTCCTGTTTTTACCACCAGGTGGAGTACCGTGTTCAACGCAGAATGGGATATATTTATGACGATCATGCAAATTATTCGAATATAATACATCCACCTCAAGGATGAATTCTTTGCATGCATCATCCGGTAAATTCTAAATTGATTTAGAGGTTAGTAAGTTTAATTGCACATATGTATAAAGGATATAAGAGGATGGTTTGCTGGGATCGTATTCATCCATGTACTTATTATTAGCCTTGCTATATTTAGTGCAGCATTGTGTTATCCCTCCTCTTATACCGTTTTCCACGAACAATAACATATCAACATCGGTGATCAGCTCCAGTTTAACTTTAGTGTAATTAAACATACACTGTCAGGTGTATCCGGCAGCGGTGTAAAAGAATGCCGGATCTAACTTGTGCGTTATTAAGCACTTTTTTCTGAAATTTGTGAATACATCAGCAAGTAGAAGCACATCACATGTCAGATAATCATCGCTATATTGAACTAAATTTTGAATTTCAAACTTTTTTCAAACGTTCTGTGCATGCGCATAATCATTATGTGTGATATGTGGTTACCTCAACTTTGAAATCGTTAAATGATAGGATAATTTATCTAGGGACTCGTTCATAAAGTGGTATGAATCTACAAATCTAAATGTAACTATGGAATAAGTGTCTTTGGTGAATAATGTGTAGCGTTCTTTGGTTTTAGGTAATAATGAAATGTGACCGGGGATGGCTTGGGAAATATCTTTTATCAGGAAGTGTGCGCCATAACCGGAAAAATTATGGAACAAACTGGTATTATTACCGGGACCTTATACCGGATGTTGCATGCTTGATGAGCACTACCTCTAAATTGACCGGTGAAATGGCAATGATCTCTTACTGTAATATGATCTAAAAAGGGATGTTCGCGAATATAACTGTGGGTGGATGCATTATATTCCCGCATTTGCATGTAGCTTAATGTTTCCATAGGTATGGGATTTTCAAAGTACTGCCGCAGACTACTAGCGATATCTAGAAGCTCGTTGCTAAACGAATTAATACATTCCTCGCCCCTCCGCAACCAAAATTTTGAAAAGGAATCGTTAAACGTACAGTGGAGATAATATGCGATGCTGCATACGTTATGTTTCTTATACTTAACGCTATTTCGCGTTTAGTCATCTTTAAAATCCTGCACTAAACATTCCAAGTCACAATATAAAATAAATGGCGCAGTCTGCTTAAATTCATAGTTCTTAAAATACACATTCGATCCTGGCTTTGGCATCTCTATCTTCCATTTATTAATTAACTTACAATCTAATTCTTGATTACTCAGCTTAATTTGTGAACTAGAAGGGTGGAGGCATCTATTGCATAGATATAATTTACCTTTCTTCTTCGTTAACTGTGAACCTACCAATCCTGATAAATTATTGATCCAGCAGAAATAAAATTTCACTACTACATAATGATCCTTATCTGTTCCAAGTCTCGAAATGTCATCATCTATTTCGCTTTCAATTTCATAATTCTGCTGGATCATTAATAAATTAACATGCTGTTGCTTCCTATCTTTACACAAATAGACAGGTACTGCGGTATATTTAGCTGCATCTTTTCTAATAAGGGCATACACGTTTATGGATAAATTAGGGTATAGTTTTACGAATTTGGGGATTTGGATTAAATCATCAGAAACTGGACATCATCAAAATTTAGGATTTCGGCATAATAGGGATAGGATAATACACGATCACTGTGTAGGGTAGTGGGAAAGAGAGCCGATGATAAAGCCCACATAAAACAGGCTTCATCATTGTTTTTCACGTTAATAATATATTTCTAATCTTTATTTCTAGGTGTAAAGGAATAAAGCACAATGCCCTTACTCGAGTTCTACTGTTGATGTTTACATATAACGAGATAATTTTTGATAGAGCCCAACCACTATCCTGTTCTTCAAATTGAAGCAATCGTTCCATCAGGTAATCTACTACATGATAATTAAATAGTTTTTTCAAATTTTCATTTTCTAGTTAGCTCTTAAAATATTAAAACTTTTGGTGTAAAACTAAATTCCCTATACATTAAATTGTCATCATCATCATTATTTAAAGCTGGTTTTACGAACTACGCACAAAACTCTACATTTACTTTTAACATTATATATGCTAAAATTCCCTAATCCTAACTGCAAATAGCTTAAAACTATCATTAGAAAATGTCCCTAAAGTTCTATGGCCTAAATTAACTACGATGCCAGTGCTCATCTTAGATTTGAGCTGGTGTAGTCAAATCCCTCCACTCCACTGTGCCCTTGATTGCGAGGGACCCCCTGCAGCTGTTTTACTCAACTGCTTCGCAAGTATTCTGTACCGCTCCAATTTTCCTGAAAAGCTCGTAGATGCCTTTTATCCTAAATACTCAATGATGAGTCACTAATGCACGTCTTAATAAGTTTTAAATTAGGGTCGATGATGTTGATGATTTTGCTGATTTTATTCTCATCATGAGATTTGGGATGTTTGTAGAGATTCTCAATTACTTCTACAGACGAGTTAATTTTTTCAATTAAAGCCATTTCTAAAAAAAAAATCGTTAAAATAGATTAGCATAAATGGTAAACATTCTACCTTTAATATCTAACGAACTGTAGCAGGAAGTAATATATGATTAACCCTACAATTTATCGATGTAAATAATGCTTTAACTTCAAACATATAGCTTACCTGGAACAGTGCAATTAATAGGTATAGCATCTGAGTACAACAACGGTGAGCACTAAATCTAAAAAACTCATTTATTTAATTAATGGTTTGTAACAAACTCTTTACGTTTGTTAATAAAATTTACGTTTATTTACATACAATTTACATGCATTTCGTGCAGCGTGTGTTGCATATCATAGTTGCACAAAAACATGCATTAAATTATTTTAATTAGAACTCGTACGCATTTTGTTTGCACATTAAATCTAGACACGTTCTTGGCCACCTTAGTGTCGTCTTTGGTTGAGTTAAGAAGGTGGACGTAGCATCCATTTTAAACTATTATATAAAATTGTGGGACGTTTTCTTTTCAGGAACTTCTTTTTTTTTATTTACTCCACTTTACGTTTTACTTTATTTTATTAATCCGCATAATTACTTAACCAATTGCATTTTACCGTTAGTTGCTTTACGGTGTAATTGCGTTCAACCAATAATGACGCAATAACCTTTGTTACTATGAAGTGAAATTTTAATATCCATCAAACCAGCAAAGAAATTTATACATTTGGGAATTTTAATGCATCCGAATCTAGTTTTAATTCAACTTCCATGTTCGTAGCGGAATTGTCCAAGCGTTGAGTCAGCAAGTCGCCATTTCGGAGCCAACAGAAGTATTGTATAATCAAAATAAGGTATTTTATTTCTATTAATAATTCCATAAATTAGTTTTATTTAAGTTAAACAATCGTTACTATCACTAGCTTTAAGATGTTCTCATGTATAAACAAAATTTAGGTAGTAAAATCGTTGCTAACATTAGCTCTAAGATATTCTCATTTATAATCAAAATTTAGGTAGTAAATAAAGTTTATTATTGTCAATTATTTAACTTTATTATGTTCATGTTTTACTTGTTTTTCCATAAAACGAGTTGGCGCTCTTTTATTTAATAATTTAGTTTTAGGTTGAAGCAACATCAATTTGTAAAGCGAACATATCTATATGTATATATTTTTTTAAAGCAACATCTGATATTATTTATGAACCCCGCCTATCTTAATCTCCGACTGAGCAAAAAGGCACAAAACCTACTGGGTTATACCGAACCTTTATGAGCTAAAATTATAGCTGAGTGTGCTGGTTGCACTGGCTTACAGACATGGGGCATCGATTTGCAATCTACTGAAGGTTGTTGCTTCGCGACATACCTATTGTATTGATATTCATAATTAAATTTACAATTATCTTTGTGCATGTTAATGCTGAACATGCCAGATATTTTCGCTTATGTTTGTTGCAATACCGAACTTTGATGACAACCGTATAAAGGTACTGTAATATTTTGTATTTACGATTATTGTAATCTTATTGTATTTTGCGTCTTATTTGTATGTCATATATCACTATGTCGAATTATGTAGTAGATGCTCTTAGGAGTGATTAGTTATTAATCAAACCGAGATATCGCAATATTGTCGGGACTAAAAATTTATTGGTGGATGAAAAGCGCAAACTATTACGACGTAAACTAAATTTAGAAAAAGTCGATTTAAAATTATTTGATTCTTATACGAAAGTTGAAATAAACCAAAATGAAGAATTAGCTTGTTTAAAAGAAAAATTCACTCATATTCAATCTTTAATAAATTTGTATAAAGTTGGTTCGACGAAAAGTGAATATCTCAGACTATATACCCGTATGTTACACATCTTGAAGCGATTAAATTATACAGTGTTTGACGATGAACATGTGCATTTACGTGATCAATTACTTTCACTATGTAATGATAATATTGAATTAATCGAATCAATTAACGATAATTTAGAATTAAGCAATGACACAATATCCTGATAATTCTAACATTTCGATGTCAAATAATGAACCGATTAATACTGCCGCAAATATTCCAACTGAAGATTTTTCAAATTTAATTAAGAACCTAAACATTTCTAGAAATTCTGTTCCTTTTTACAAATTAAATTTGAAATTTAATGGTAGTCAAAAAGAAGTTTTTTCATTTGTACAAAGGTGTAAAGAATTAATGCTCGCTCGTAATATTTCATTGACAGATGTTATTATCTGGAATCGATCTATTTTCTGGATGGGGTTTAACGCGGTTTAGAGCCATTAGGTCTCAAATAAATTCATGGAATGAGCTTATACATAAATTAAAAAGCGATTTTTTACCCGAAGGACATGATGAAGTTCTGTTAAATGAAATTAAAAACCACATATTTATTTCCGAAATGATTAATTTTTTTACTCAATTATACGTTCCTCCTGCTGATTCTGAGCAACTTAAAACTATTATGAAAAATTTACAGCCTTGGTATGCAACACAATTATCTTTTATCAATGTTACCAATATTTTGTAACATCCATTATTTCGGATGTTACATTATTTAAGCATTTGTTCACTGCTGTTCCTATTATCTTTTTATTTAACGTTGTTCTCACTATGTTATTTTCCTAAAGTAAATCATTTAATATTCAAAATTGTTGATGGTCACTCTTAACAGACATTTTTAGAAATTGGAACCACTGGTTACAGTTGGTAACATGTTATTTAGTGAGTTCTTAAAAAGAACGTTTCTTCTTACTGTTTCAAATTTTGGCGCAAGCCATGCTTTAAGACCTAGAAGAATCAAATCATTTCTGGATTTATTTCATCCATCGACGAAAGTCGGATTTATATTTGTTCTTTAGTATAAGAAATGATTAATGAGTATTATTTATTTCTATGCATTTTGCGGATATAAATGGTTATTAAAAGTGTTCAGGTATACCTCCCTTCCTTTTTTTTTCTCTATTTAAAAATTGCTTTACTTTCAGCCATCACCACAGCTATCTTGTAATTTAAAACTATCTACTTTAAAGAAAATACTTTAAATATCTCGATATCTAAACTTTGGTTACAAACATAAGTTTATTTCGGAATTTCTACTTTGTGAACCTCGTGAAGGTAATGTATTCAAAGGGGTTACTCGTGCCTTATTTTAATAAATCACAGAGGTTCGACCTCCTCTTCGACTTCGACTTCGAATTTCACTTCTACGTTTATTTCAACTATTATTTTACTCTGGGGATAACTCAGATAACCATAAATGTATTTTTACTCGTTCAATAACTACATACACAATTGGATAAATTGCTAACTGTTTCTCACTTTTGGTGAAATGTCACATTGACTGGAAAGTGTCTTAATTAATAGTACTGAATATCACAAAGATCTGTAACTAATTCCAACAACAGGAATAATTCAACATTCAAGTTACACTATAATTATATGCCTTTGCGTCTGAATGCAAATACACTTTTAAATTCTATAAATGTACAGCTTGCCTTACCTTGTCATGGGTTCACTTTAAATAATTTCACTTTAAAAATTTAATATAGTTATCTGCATTAGTGTTAAAACAAAGTCAATATTACACCATTTCAATTTATTCATAGATACTATTTCTTTTTGTAAACATAGGTTATCCACAGGTAAATGTATTTATCGTCGAGCTCTATGTATTATTGTTATGTTATTAACTATATAATGTTTAAATATTCGTCTCATTGGGAGACTAATGTATGATTTACTGCTATTGTTTAACTAATTTATTATTTTGTTTCTATTATTGTACATTGTACAATATATACAAATGTTTTGTCGGGTGGCCTGTGCATTTTAATTAGCAATGGCAATTTTGATGCTATAAATATAATTCTTCTTGTTTTACTGGAAGATATTATAAACTGAAACTTCATTAGCTTGGAGTCATCCTAATTTAATTTAACTTGACCTGTATGTTTCATGCTTCATTTCATCGTTTTTTTAAATTGTAATTACAGTGAATTACTGTAGGTACTACCTTTTTATTTAATTTAAACAAAGGATAATTGCAACATTCAGTTATTTTCGGGGATTACTTTATTGGAATAAAAGTTTTTGGTGCTAGTTTGTCGATTACTACTATTTATATAAAAATTTGTGTATGTATAACGTTTCTTTTACAGGAAACCTATCGAACTACCTATCTCATTACTTATAATTACTTCTCCGTGTTGTGAGTTACCTTTCCTGTTTCGAGTTTTGAGGAAAGGGTTCTTATTTTTGTATTTCACTTAAAAACTCGTGGTGTTCAAATTTCTGTCCTTCGTTCTACATATATATCTTTCTTCCTTTTCTTTCTCGGACTTCAATGTTCCCCACGCATCCAAGTGCCCTCTAGATGCTAGTAGAGGCGTCTTTCTCTTTCCTATTCCTATTTCCTTTTTTTTGCATATGTGCTCAACAGCGGTGCACGTTACAAATTCTGGCAGCTCCAACGTGTGGCCCTGCTGTAATAAATTGTTACTTTAACATTGAGGTATTGGTTTCGATTACCTAGTATTTGCTTTAGGGGCAGAGGATGCTTTTGCACAAATGGATTCGTCTTTGGGATGCACTACTGTAGTTGCGATCTCTACGACTGCTGACCCATTGGTCAGCAGATGGGCTAACCTCTTGATAATCTTATCAGGGGAGGTGCCCATACTCCTTTCCCATTGGTTCGACGTCACTGAGGCGGGGCCACGCCCTCGTCTCTCATTGGTCCGCCGCCGCCATGTTGTTAAGGGGGCGGGACTTAAGTGCTCGCTCACGTCGCGGATTGGTGTGAGGTCACTTCCTGGTCCAGAACCCGCTTAGCCTTATTACTCAGAACCAATCAATTTCGGGAAAAATAAACCATTTATGGTACGACTACAATTGAAAGAGTATGGGTTTAATCATTAACCAAGGTCCAATTCCAGCCTTCCATAATGCTATAAACAAACGGAGTAGACGTAATTCTACTTATTCTCAATCCGACTGAGCTGATACATTAACGTCAACAGGTAAATCATCAGTAGAGTACATTGGTTTAAAAGCAATAAAAAATGGTGTTTGAAAACGTACATTTTAATAGAACTATGACCTAGTTCAATATATACACGAATCTCCCATACGGTTCCTACAATTACACACTGTCTGAGGAAATCCATATATATTCAGAGTCAAGATTCAATAACCGCCACATATGACAGTTTTCTGTACATAGAAAATTTGAGTTCAGCTAAGCACAAAGCTGTTGCAAAATATGTAACTTGACAATTTCTCTTTGAGGAATTATTCTACGAGAGAACGTGATTACATAAGAATCCTGGCATAACACCTTCACTCAATAGATATTTATCGTGTTCGTTTAATGTACCAAAGACCGAAAGACGAATCACTAAATGTAAAATATACAAGAAGAATAAGGAAATAGTACATTACGTAACAACCTACGAAAGTGGTAGATATCGTATAAGCTGGCGACCTTGATCGCGAATGAACTCCTGTAAGACCGATGACAATCGGTGGTTGCTACGGTAACTTACAGAAAAGCAATGCGAAAGTAAAAGGCCTACGTGTTTTTTACTTTCATGTTGGGCACAGTGTGAAGGTGAAACGCACTAGTGTGCGAAAATATTGTTTTCTGTACGGTTTATTGTGCGATATGAATCACTTTCGTACATGGTCGTAGGAAAAGTGTTTTTCATCCTATACGATCCAAAAATGCCATTTTCTTGTGCGCACACCAAAGCGAAAATTTGCTTTCCGTAGCTATCTACGAAAGTAACTCAGCGTTGCCTTTGCTGCAAAGATTTTCTTTTGTAAAATTATCATCGTGACATTTAATACCCCGTATTTGTTGCTGAATTGGTACAATTTTTACAGAAGTTAAATATTATTAAACATAGATAATTTCTATATTTATTTGCGTAATAATTGGTTTATATTAAAAAGAAAAATACTAGTAAAATGTACTAATACTTTGTCAGCTCGTGTAAATACATACCACAATACAATCTCGTTCCATCCACGGCAACAGCAGGATTTGTACGCTTAAAAGCACGATGAGCAATTCTTGCTTTCGAACGTAACAGAAGTAGGAGAGACCTCCTACTCGGAAAGTTACCGAATGGAAGCGATGTATTTAGATTTTAACGTCAAAAGTACGTAATAGCACATTTATGTTGCTTAGACCATTACAGAAACAATGAACAAGATGCATGGTTAAACTCCACTTTTTCAAGCGATTCAATCTTTGTGATAGACAGATCTAAACAACAAACATATAACTTTCAACAATAAATGTCAAAAGTTTTTGTTATTAATGATATCACTATCGAAAAACAGGTTCACGTTGGAACGCATTATTCAAAGTGCGTGCGTGCTTGCGTGCGTGCGTGCATGCATGTTTTTCGTTTGATCCTCGTGCTAAAGCAGTGCTAGTTGATTGTATGTAGTTGTAGGCACTATTGTGTTGACTAAAAAGCTATAATTGGAAACGTTGCTTGCTATACCCAGTCCATGGAGTTATGTTTAATTAGGTTTTTGACAGATGTATGTATTTATGATAAGATCAGGCATGCATGTAAAGTAATATAGAGGTGAAACTAACTAGCTAATTTGTTTTGCTGCTACACGTATCACAGTATTAAAGATTCTGTTTATGTATTAGGAAACGTACTACAGTCTCGAAACAGAATGCAGATAAAAATTGAAGGAAGTGAATACGGTACAACTTCTGCGAACGAGCTGAAAGATTTGAAGTGTTTGCAGCATTTCCACAGCCGTGTTGAAATCAGTTAATTTAGTGCTAACCTCATGTCCATGTAATAATAGTGTCTGATGAAAGCGGCCAGGGTTATTAGCTGCTTTATAGTTTGTTACAATATAATCGTTCAACGTGAAGTCGATGAGGTGTTTGTATCTCGAAATCTCGATGATGATAATACTCTCCATGAAATTTCAAATAAAAATTAGATTACGTCACTTTATTTCAGATTAGAAATTTTTAAAAACGTTTAGTTGACATTTTAGTACATGTTTAAATATAAATGATGAGATAATCAGGTTATTGTTTAACGTCTGTTACTCAACCATTCTATTCTGATAAATAAAAAGAGATTTTTAGTGCTTTAATTGTTTTAATCAAGAGCCCTGTAATGACAAAAATAACCCCATTGTTTTTCTTTTAGTTCAGCATGTGTGTTTTTAAAAATCGTGTCATAAATTTATGATTTAGTGTTTTTTAAAAAGAAATTATGTTAACCATTTATATTGGTAATCAATTTTTAGACTATTAAATTAAACAAAGTTATATAATTACACGGTAATTAGCTAAAGTAAAACATGAACAGTGATTTCTTACTGCATATTGTTGTGGAATTTAAAACATGTAACTTTCCAAAACTCTTAATATGGTTTTTTACAAAACAATTTGTGTATCCGTATGTACTATAGGAATATTTTTCAAACCGATTTATTTTAAGAGAAAGGTAAATACGATTTGCAGTAAGTTCGATAAAGATAATAAGGTTTGTTTGTATATTTTACACTCTAATTATATGGGGAAATCAATAGGTAGTTTTACACAACCTAGAAAGTTTAATTACACAAGCAACTCAAAGCGGTGACTATCACTCGTGAAGTAGTGCCTCAAAACGTTCTTTAAGTACAGAGTTGGTAAGTGTGGCGTTAACCTTTTATTTATTTACAGATTTTTAATTACAGTTATAAAACACACCTAAGCATTAAGTTTCTTTAAAAAATATTAAGGCGTACAACATTTTAACGGACAGATGGATATTAAACGTATTTCAATGCAGGTAAACTATGTTTTTAATATGCGTTTTAGAAGACAATATTGCTGTTATGTAATTAATTAACTTAATAAAAATTTGTTTCATTAGGAATGTCAGTAATCTTTTATAGTTCACTGAGGATTTTTAATTATGAAATTTACAATAAAAATAAGTGTTCTATAACTAAATTTTACTGTCATTCAAATTCCCCCACGCAAGATCAATCCTTAACACAGCTGCTATTTTACATCATTATTATAAAATACGTTTTCTCGTATAGGTGAAAGATCATCCAATAGCATTTGACCATTTTAAAGCAATAGGACCCATAATTTTAATAATAATATCTTACTAATTATGCAATTTCCAACATTGTATGCGTGTGCATTTGCCTAACCTCCAGGGGCACTGCTATTAATATAGTCAGAAGGACCTTAATACCATCAAAAATAACCCTAAGACCAACCCCAAGTCCAAGACCTAGGTCCAGATCCAGCCCCCAGCACCAAGACCAGTCTCAGCCCCTCACATTAGCATGTGCAAAAAAGGCTCTAATTAGGGTTGACCTCGAAAAGAAACCATAAGGGTTGAAAATACGCGTCCTATACGTGAGCTGTCATAAAATAGGGATGAAAAACACGTCCTACACGTGGATGTGTAAAAAATAGGGGTGAAAATACACATCCTATACGTAAGCGAGTAAAAATAATTGGGGTTGAAAAAGGGCCTTCGAAAAGAAAGGGTTGAAAATACGGTCTCACGCGTGGGTGTATGTAAAAAAAGGGGTAAAAGAATACGTCCTACACGTAAGCGAGTAAAAAATAAAGGTGGAAAATGCGGTCTCACACGTGGGCACATAAAAAAGTTAAAGGTCCTTAATACTACCAATAATAATTAAGAATTCCATCAAGGGTTGAAAATACACGTCCTATACGTGCGCAAGTAAAAAATAATTAGGGTTGAAAAAGGGCCTTCGAAAAGAAAGGGTTGAAAACACGGTCTCACACGTGGGTGTGTAAAAAATAGGGGTGAAAAAATACGTCCTACACGTAAGCGAGTAGAAATAAGGGTGAAAAATGCGGTCTCCCACGTGGGCGTGTAAAAAGTGAAAAAAGTGGGCTTTCCCCAGAAAATCCAAGACGGCGTCTAGTGCCCCCGTACTACTACCGATGCAGTTAGGTACTTATTCGACATAAACCATGAAACACATGATGGCATAAAACTATTAATGGGGACTGGTTAAAAATTTGGGGATTAAACAGCTCATTTATGCTCTGTCTAATCTACCTGGATATTGTGTGGTGGTTATGGATAAGCTACCCTCAATTTTAGTGAGAAAGATTAGCTGCAGGAGATGTTGGTTACGCACGGGTTAAAATTGAGGCCAACATTAATACAAGCAACTGTGGACCAGAATTCGACTTTTTATGTCCAGAGGGAAAAATTATATAGTTGTTAATGTTTTGTAAAGATTAGTACAATAAGCAAATAATTGTGAATCTCCATCGAAAGATAGCGTTCAGAAAGTATAGCTTAATGCTTTATCTGAATGTTCTCTTACAAAGTGACAAATGTTTGTTCGCACACGGAAAAGATTATTTCAAATGATTGTGAGAAACATATGTTTTAGAACTAGGGAGAGTAGGGTGAAACACATTCGTTTAAGAACGTCATTTTATTACTGTCATCAACTTAAACAAAGAACTGTTATCAAATATGTAAATCTACAGTCCCGGATATCACAATATGGGAAATTTTGGATTGAAAACATCCCGCTAGGAATCTGAATCAGATTAAGGCAGTGATGTAGATTCAGATTCTTCTGGTGATATAATTCAGTTGAAATAAGACCCCACTGTTTGCCATCCAAATTTTAATACAAATACATTTAAATGTTTGATTTTTGTCAGATCTTGCCTGTAGATGCGAAAGCAGCAATCTTTCGGTCAATTTAGTTTAGATACGAGTTAAAAAGATACATTTCTAGTTATTTATTTTCATGTGCACGTAACAGTTAAGAAAATAACGACACAGCAAATTTCATCACGAAAGCAAATCTTCAGATTGCATTACTTATGAAAAAGAGCTGTGTGTTTCCTGGATGTGTTAATTTAAGTGGATACATATTGATGTTCTAGTTACCTATTGGGTTTGCGGCCGAATAATTGAGTTTGCATATGAACATACCTTTATATCATGTTTAATAGATAAGAGAAGAGAAAATGTAGTGGGCAAATTTTATCACGATTACTTTTCAAATTGCGCTCTGGATTCCCTGCATATTTCGCCCTTGTTTTTAATTAGTTTTTACGTAGATTTGGTTAAGAAAATATCTCATTGTATTAGATAAGACACGATGTTATCATTTATAACCAATGTAAACAATGTACAATTTTTGTTTTATGTAGGTAATAGACGATCGGGGTCTGAAGACTAAAATTTACTTTTTTTTAAATAGGTCACTCTAGAATCTAGAATCTTTTAATTGATATTTAACATACATTTTACACGAACCCACCTTCGCCGGTTATGTAAAAACGACGTGCAGGGAACCTACAGGCCAAAAGCAATAAGCCGCCCGCAATTACATCATATTTTGGCCACCCAGTTTCATAAATTACGAAAACATTACATAACATAGTGAGTATTACATTTCAATCTCATCTAACGTACTTACCAGTTTAAAATAAGTTTCATTTAAAGGTTACTTCTAAGCAGAAGTTCTGAAACCGCTATCGCAACTTCTCGCTCATCGTGAGATATTTAGAGGATAGAATAAATCCTGATTTATTCCCATTGTTAAATGACGTTCCGTTATCCTATCAGTCCTGAATAGCGAAAGGTCCCGAATATTTAAAGGTCTTACGCCGTTTCCAGGCTGAGAAAACTTTACTCCTTATCGAAAGTCCTCAATAACCTATAATTAATGAAGTAATCCTTCTTCAATAATACCGCACCTGTAAAACGTTTGGTTTATCCCGTACCTAATAAACAACCCCGAATCTAAACCGTATTCTTATTTTTAACGCCGCCCCAGTCAGAGGCGCATCCAAGCCGCCAACGCCTTACGCGTTCCCGCACCAAGTATACTCAAAACGAGAAAATTTCATATTTACTTTCATAGATTTTAATAATTCTTAAACGCCGCTAATTCTGGTTTCATTAAAATCTCCACTAATTACTACACGTAATTAGAATATATCAATCTCCAGTTATACTGTAAATAGATAGTTAAGAAAGCCCATGTAAATATTAGTTAGTTAGTACTTCAAAAGTTACATTTATCCAATATAAAATACGAATTCTTTTATAAAGCATAAAACAGTCCCATTAAAAGTACTTATTTTCTTTGACGGCAAAGCAGGTACATAGAAATTGTTCCCCTTGTTATCTTATCGTAACCAACACCTGTCCAACGATATAAACCCCGTTATCACACCTGTATAAAACCAGTTGCTTGCTCCTGCGAACTATCAGCCAGGGCCGGACTCCATATTTTAATATAATTTAAAATAAACAAATTTTTCTTTTTAATTGCAATGTATAAATCAAGATCAGTTCTTTTACTGAGTGTAAACAGGCCGTTTATATTTTCACAGCAAACGTAACGAGAGAAGCTGTTGATCCTAGACAACGTTATTGTCCGCCGAGAGACGCCCACCAGGAGAACCGTTCAACCCCAGCACGTTGGGGGATAGTGGATTTTTATTTTACTTGTAATATCTATTTTAGTCATGTTATTTTCACATCCGATTTAGTTTCATTTCTCCTTATGCAAACATCTAAGTTAGTATTAATTGTGAATATTTAGCTACTGTAAATAATAGGTATAATATATGTGTAAAACCCTTTTGAGTACATTGTTCAGTGTGAACGAAACTGGTAATCAGTGATCAACCCCAGCAAACGAACCACTCCCCTTTTATTGTGTAAAAACTGATTTGAGCTATACCGTGTTAGAGTAAAACATATTCTAATACAGAAGGTGACTAATAAAACAAGTTATTTTAACGGTTAATTTACTTTATTATCACCAAATCAACTTTAACTGTAAATGTGTTTTGGGTATAATTTGAATAGTAATTTTTTGTTGTTAGGGTTTGAACTAAGTGAAACCATATGTTCGAGAGTTAATATGGTAGATCATTAATTCCAGTAGATAGTCTAAATTATATTATTATAAGTTTTTGTTATGAACGAATAAGTTCAAAGGTAAATATGTAATTAAAAATTGTTATTAATTTTAATTAATATAAGTAATTTGACTGTAATCTCATTATATTTAGAATTTACATCAGTTCTACATACATAAAGACAAAATTTACATTGGGGCTTGAACCTTGATGGCGCAGTTGGTTAGCGCGGTACTCTAGCAAAGTACAGGTCGTAGGTTCAAATCCTACTCGAGGTAAACTTTTTATTTATGTATTTAATAAAATTAATAATAAGTCTAAATTATAGTTTATAATGCAACCAATGTCTGAGAGATCTGGTGTAGTATATTATAGATTCAAGGTTGGGGTCATTTACAAAGGAAGTTCGGAGTATGAGAGAAATTGTCTTCTCTTAAATCGCTCTCATGATCGTATCGATATCTAACGTATAAATTTAACCATGACATTAAATGCTAAGTCCGGAGCGGTGCAACAGTGTAGGGGCCAACTAATATGCGCCTAAGCAAGTTAAACAAAATTTGTCAAAAATATCAGTTACATGTCCACTCAGGAGTATAAATTAAAATATTGTTTTAATGTTTGCATCTGAAATATTATGCACACTTAAATAGCATGCAAATAGGTCTCGTCAATTGCAGTTTCGTTATTAAAGTGACTATACAATGCTCCTTTTGGTGACAGACCAGTTACGTTTATGGGAAGATATTTTTGCGCATCAAAAAATTAAATGCGACATCATTACTACAATTTGTATGGTTATCGTTATCTAAACAAGATGTTAGCTTATTAATGTTACTTTTCATAAATCTAAAAGAAATGACAAATTGTTCTGCGAATCTGCTAAATGAAATATATTCCCCAAAAGGGTATATTTCTCCCGGAAAAAAGGTATCAAATTCTGGAATCACAAAATAAATGTAAACACTACCCAATGTAACACCTCGTGTATGAGCACAAAAATTTAATTTTATTTCAATTTAGTATAAGAGATTTATTACTCTGCAGTACTCTGCATTAATGCTTTTATGAAAGTTACTGTATATATTGAGGGTTTATTGTAGATAAGTTTAGTGTACGTAGAGGAAGAGCCGCTAACATGGGCGCGAAAGTAAAGGGGAATTGTCAGCGTAAGAGTGAACGCTGGTCGATTTTTAAAAAAGTACAGGCAAGTGCTACAAGTAATCCGTAAACAGTTATTACTAACGGCCATTTAAATGTTACAGTGAACTAAAACGCACTATTTATCTTAGTGAATGCTGTTTTTCCTGGAGAAGTAAACTGCAATCTACATTTGCTACAAGAAGCTTTTGTCGTTAATTCGCCTAGTTTTTGTAGTATCGATTGGATTGTGTTGTTGGAAGCAAGAATTACATCGAGGTAACAATATACACCTTTATAGGACGGATTTGCTTAAGCGAAAAAAAGAAGACTGCGAGATAAACAGGTTTTGCATGTATTTTGTTCAATGCTCAATAAGTAAAAAGGTGACATAATAGTCTAGTAAACGTGTCTCCATTATTGATTTGAATTGATATCTAGAGGATTATTACGTCAGCTTTTGATTGCATCCGGTTATTACTGCTATTTTCTATACGGAATATTTTAATAAAATTAAAGTAGTAATTCTAGATTTAACTGATAGTTCAGCAGCAATTATAGAAACAAAAAAAGTGTTGCAGAATTCTGAACTACCACAGCAGTTAGAATTTATTAAAGCCAATTATAACCTTATCGTCGAAACAATTTTGAATTTAGAAAAACAGAGAATGCCTTTGACGGAGTCAGTTGAATTAGTTAATAGTCTCAAAAAATCGATTGGCTGGAAAAATTGGAAATATCGTTGAACAAAAACTTAGGTTTAACATTCTTGAAAATATTTCAAAAATTTTAGAAGGTGAATTTGTGCTAAGTAATGTAGATCCTGCAATCATATCTGTGTTAAAATATGCGCCCATTACATCTGTAGATGTAGAGCAAAGTTTTTCTATATACAAGAATATACTTTCCGATAAAGGCAATCGTTTACTATGCAGAATTTAGAAAAATATATAATTATAAACTGTGTTGGTAATGTAAATTACAATAAACTAAATAATTAATAATTTTTATTGTCTGTTATTGTCTTATTATTCTATTAGTTAATCTCATTAGTCATTAGTCATTAATATTATAATTATTGTTTTATATGTATTGTATATGTATTATTTTAAAAATAAATATTTTGTTTATTATTGTGAGTAAAATTTAGTGCATATTCTGCATATTTTTGTACATATTTTATAGAATCAAGTACATATTTTAAAGATTTTAGATGCATATATATGCGCATATCTTAACTAATTTTCGTGAGTATAAATCCGAGGTCTAGTAATGACGAATTAAAATGGTTTTGTCTGTTGTGTTGAATAAATATGTATTAAGGTTTTATTGTTATCATAACTGCATTAAAAACACCCTAGAAGTCCTGTAGAGTAAAGAGTTTTCTCATCGCGCTGAGTATTAGTCGAAGCATGTAAAGAATTAATTTACATTCATTTCAATTAAAAAATTAAAAAGATCAATTTAACAATAAACAAGGAAGCGGATCAGTTACAATAGCCCGACACAAAACAGATAACCATTACACCAAATACTGAAAAACTACAAGGATAGTGTGGTATGTCATCTTTTGTACTTCTTTAACAAATCATCCAAGTTGTACCCGAAATCATTTTCATCAATTCCATTCGTGATTACTTACTGACCAATGAAACTAAATTAGAGGAACGGTGCCATCTACACATTCATATTCGTTTGAAATAACTTTATAAGAAGCGTTTTTAGTACCCAAAATGTATTCATCAATTGTGACCATTTGGGTGGATAAGGTGAAATAACGTCACACGTCCAACGCGGAAAACTTTACCACCTTAGTAAATTAACCTTCAAGTGGACCGTGAAATTTTGTTAGATAACAATATTGGCAAATACGTGCTATTTGTTATTATTATACATATGTAGGCTGGAATGCTACTTATCTAAATAAACATTGTAGACTATCCAATCAGAATGGCATGTAAACGTGCCAAACAACTGTGATGAATAAATTATTTCAAAAATAAATCTAAAAGTATGATAGGTCACACCTTTTTTCTATTATATGGCATTAAGGTAGCATTGCTAATCCTTTGTACTCAATCTGGGATTTATTTTTTTTAAAACCGTGGATGTAAGTATTGCTGGCGTAGTCATATTTGAGAGTCAATCTTTTACTAGAACGATCACTTTTCCTTAAGGTGGGAGCATTTTAGTGCTAACCATAACAAAGTGAGGGGTTGAAACGGGATGCATAGACAGCCAATAATCCAGCTCGAATCGTGTTTGGGCCAATAGTAAACCTCTATCGGAGGTTCTTAGCGGAGGTCAACCTCAGGGCTCGATATAATGGTCAGGGCCGGCATTAGGCATATTTTTTGAGACATACTTTATTTAGGAATATATGGTAACAAAAAGCGCTTGTTCCCAAATTTTCTTAAACTTAAGAAAGTACATACGTATTCTTTGGATACATGACAGTTGGAAAGTAACTGATTTGTATAGAATGCTTAGTATGTCGGACATTTTTGGTGCGTGGTTGTAATAAAAAAAAACAAAATAAAAAGTGCTTACCAAAGTTATATCTTCAATTACCATTCCATTACTAACGTGCTAGCTGTTGTATTATGGATGCATTTTTAGGTATTTATTACCAACTGCTTAGGCAGGTTATTAACTTTGACATCCTGTATCTCGAAAACGAAGCACTATCGGACTTATGTTTATGTGAAAGTTGTGTGTTAAAATGATTAAATATATGATTTCCTGAAGTCACGTGTATTCTTCCCTTAACACTGATTTTCACGTTTTGATGTTCTTTCCCAAATACTACAGAACAATAACACCCTGCCTAAGCAGTTGAATAAATACCTAAAAATGTAGATATCTTAGAAACTGTTAAAGTTATCGAATTAGACAAAGTGTGCACAAAACTGTGGAAATCGGCCGATACACTGAACTAATATGAAACCACAATAAAATACTTATCTTTTTTGGGATTTTTTAATGGTGTACTTTAAATTATACAATCTAAACGTTTCGATAACACTTACAGTTATCTTCGTCAGTAGTAATGTTTGTTAAAAATTGTTAAAGATGTAGTAAACAATTTTGTCAAATTTGAAAATTTGAAAATTTGACAAAATTGTTTACTACATCTTTAACAATTTTACAAACATACTATGACATAATGTATCAATTAGATAATAATAATACCAAATCAAAATAAATTAATGATAATGGTGAAAGTTTACATTTTCATAATATGAAACTATAGTTACAAAACACTTACAATACAGTATAAGTATCCAGTTGATAACGCCGGTCGAAAATCTGTGCGTATGATTATACGAAAACATTGAAAAATAGAGAAAAAGTACTGCGCAACTGGTTAGTCTGTTGTATTGTAAAAAACTGTGTGCATTCTTTTTGCTCCAAACATTTTAGTTTCTCCTTCAGAAGTACGGAAGGTAGTAAACGTCAAAGCATTTAATTGGAAGAGATTAAAAATGCTGTGGTTGCAGTTCGAAGCGTGCAGTTTTCTATTCGAGGGGTGGCTATTACTTACAATATCAAAAGAAGCACCCTACAGTTGCATTAAAAAAAAATAATCTTCGAACCATTTGTGTGCGTTAGTAATTGCGATGTTCAAAAAATGTTTACTGCTGATCAGGAGAAAATGTTAGAGAAATATTTAAGCATATATAGCAAAATGCTTTATGGATTATCCAGAGCCGATGCTCAAACTCTGGCGTTTGAATTTGCTAAAGCCAGCAAGATAAAGTATTGTCCTGCTTGGGATAATTATCAATAGGTGGGAAAAGCATGGTACTATGATTTTATGGCTCGTCGCAAGAATATTGTCCTTAGAAAATGTCAGACCACTAGTTTGCCTAGAGCAACCAGTTTTAATATACACAATATGTCAATATTTTTCAGAAATATGCTGAGCGTTTGGAAAAATATGAATTTTCCACCGAAAATATTTTTAATCTTGACGAAAGTGGTATTCAAACCGTTCACAATCCAGTTACAGTAATCGCAGTGAAGTGCACTAGTCAAGTTGGTAGTTTGTCATCAGGGGAACGGGGAGTTAATGTAACCACTATAACTTGAGTATATGCAATTGGTAACGCTATTCCACCATCTCTATTATTTCCCTGGGTGCATTTTAAGGCATGATTAAAGGAACACCAGTAGGAAAATTGAGTATGGTAAAGGTTAGCGGATGGTCCAACTAGAAATTTCTCGATTTTTTTAAACATTTTAGACATCATCTAAAGGCCTTAGAAGAAAGAGAAGTTTTGCTCATTATGGACAACCGTGAGAGCCACGTCAGCATATTAGCTATAGATTTGGTTAAGAAAACGGCATTATCTTATTTGCTTTTCCACTTCACACCAGTCATAAACTGCAGTCATTATACCGAGGAGTTTTTGGACCCTTCAAAAAATATAATCAGGGGTCATCAAACTGGTTGGTCGCATATCCTGGCCAACCGATATTAATTTATGATATACGCGAATTGGTTATTATAGAATTTCCACGTGCGTTCACTTCAGTTAACATTCAGTCGGGAGGCAAATCTGCTAAAGCTTGGCTGTTTAGTGAGAACATCTATACTGAGGACGAGTTTATGAGTTCTAACATTACAGACAGGGTGCATGTCACCGCGGAGTCACAAGACCGTGATTCAACAATTGCAGCACCACTAGAATAAAGTTTAGAAAATGCAGTTTCAACAGATACACCGGGAGTTAGAAATTGAAGAACAACATGCTAAAAGAAAGTGAAAAAAGTAAAGAAAGTTCTTCAGTTATCTTCGGAAGAAGAAAGTGAACCAGAACAGATAGAAGCTGATAATTCTGAAGATGAAGCTGATTGGACTCCACAAAAAAACGAAGAAAATGATTCTTTTTACATCGAAAAAACATTTTTGGTTGACACAATTGGATGACAAGAAAATAATGCATTACTACATTGCAGAAGTTATTGGGTTAAACGAAAAAAAAACATTTGGTGAAATATACGAAAGTGAAACCATTTGCTCAATTTCAGAAAAAAATTTGAAATTACGTCAGCCTAGTAAAGTTTGCGGTTCTGCGTGACAGGCTCAGCAGTTTTCTTTCAATGTTAATTTTAATATGTATAATATTAAATAAAAAGCCACTTTCTTAATAATTCAAATAATAAATCATTTGACTTTTTACTTCAGTGGCGCACCCAGAAAATATTCTTGTTTTGGGAAGAGGCAAATTAAAAATTTAATTCATCGACACTCTTAATCGGCCCAAAAAAGCCAAGTTGATGTGTAAACTAGCATTATTTACATAGAATGCAAAATAATTGGCGGACGAGGGGCTCCCCCTGGGAGCGTCAGCCGCCTCCACTGGGCCCAATCGTTAGAGTTACAAGACCGTATTGTACCTGTGGCATTTTGCAGGTATTTTATTTTCATGCTTAACTGATAATTTTAAACTTATTTTTACAAAAAAATACGGCTAAAATAAAATTAGAGGCCAGAGGTACAAGAGTCTCTCCTACCAATGACAAACATTATTATTAGAATGTAAATGGAACTTTCATAAAGCGTTATGTGTCATATAAAGTGTCGATAGGAATACGTATGGTATGTATAAATGTCGTAACATTGAGCAATTGGTAAAAATTGAATACGTGCTTAAGGGCAAATGGTGTTAGAATTTGTTAAATTTTGCGGAAGAGAAATCACCCACACGTGTAATTTTCATAAAAAGTTGCATCTAGATCTGGACAGTATAGGGAGTGAATTTGAAAGTGAATACGGGTTTTTCCGAAGAATTGTATGTTTGTAGATAAACTCAAGATGGCTACGTTTCTCTCGTATCGTATGCGTCCTGTTTCGTTTTTAGGTTTTCCACTCGACAAAGACGCGTAGTGGAGACTAGCTTATGATAGATTCATTGTGGTTTTAGCGCGAACATGTTATGACGTTTAGCAATATGGATGTCCCAAGGTATTTAAGCGAGAACCTGCTAACGTATAGGGAAGTCACTTGGCTAAAAAGCTAGAATAAAGAGACCCTAAAACGGTCAGTGCTGTTTTTTTATTCGTAAATCAACTCGGATATTTAAGCAGCGAACAGTGAAACAGACGATTTAAGTATTTAAAAGTGGCCAGGGTGGATACATAATTCTGGAAGAACCATATATATATATATATACAGGGTGTTTCATTAAGGCTGGCCACCGGCCATATTTCAGAAACTAGTGGACATAAAAAGTGGAGAAAAAAAATTCATTATAAAAGTCGCCACGAGAAAATCCTGGAAATTATTTTTAAGTTCCGTAATTCATCGGAAGGGGGCGCAATTGAAAATTAAAAAATAAAATTATAAATTTCTCCGAAAATTCCCACATTAAGGCATACCTTTGGTAACATCGTTAGAAAGCTTAGACAATTCTGCATCATTTTGGTCTAAGGCTCATTGGCGTACCGACCTTAATAAGAGTGGGGGAAGCTATTGAATGTGTAATCATTTAAATCGCTGTTATTTTTAAACGACTTATCCGATTGTAGTAAACCTAGGCTTGTTTAGAAGAAAAAGGTAAGTACTTTTAACTGTCGCATCCATTGGTACGCGATAGCTCATAATAAAATTGTTAGAGGGCGCAATTTGTAATAATACCAGTATTTTTGATTTTATTCAGAAAAATTAAATCATACGGTATAATTATGACATCATAAGCGGAAAGTAGCTTAAATTTGTAACAAAAAACGTAAATAACGCAATTTGATATCTTTATTTGTTCCAGAGTTATGGCGAAAAGAAGACTTTTTAACCGTTTAATTTAATAATTGATTGTTGCTATGGTTTCTTAAGGTGTATAGGTTGGATTAGTAATGAGGAATCTGCATTTATCATAGTCTGTGCCTCCCTTCACACTCTATCTAGGCTTAGGACTAGCCCAAACTAAGCAAATTGCAAAATTTGGAGCGTGTTTAGAGGCCAACGGGCCATAACAACGATATCAAAGTAATGATTGATTTTGTTTAAGAAACTTTTAATAGAATGGTAAAAATCATGAACAACTGTTAAAAACTAGTGAAAATCTATAAATGTTCAAATTGACGGCCGTTTTGTAAAAAACAACTATTAATTCTTCTTCTTGTACTGGAAACAGCTGTTTCGATTTCGTACCAAAGGTATGCCGTAATGTGGGAATTTTCGGAGAAATTTATAATTTTATTTTTAATTTTCAATTGCGCCCCCTTGCGATGAATTACGGAACTTAAAAATAATTTCCAGGATTTTCTCGTGGCGACTTTTATAATGAATTTTTTTTCTCCACTTTTTATGTCCACTAGTTTCTAGAAATATGGCGTGGCCAGCCTTAATGAAACACCCTGTATATATATATATATATATATATATATATATATATATATATATATATATATGTATATATATATATATATCCATTAATTAATTTACTCTTGTTTATTTGTTTAAATTGTGAGACAACTTTATTGCTATCTTGTGTAAAATTACATAACGTGTTACAGCTTCTGAAATGAATCAAACTTTGGATATTTTGAATGATTGATCTGAAATTGTTTGTTTTGACAGATCGATTACAAAATTTAATTATTTGGAACTCTGATAACAAAATATTTATTTAGAAATTTCAGATTTGAACTCTTACGATTCCTTCATTTTGGTGAATGTTTAAATACGATTTTAAAAAGAAAGTACTCAAGTAGAATTTGATAGGAACTATATGAATTATGAAGAAATCACTGATTGTTACGTCTTTAAATTCTTCAGAAACGAACTAATGTTGTGGTAATTAAAAAATCAATAAATCGACTTATTATTTTTCTAAACTGAGTAATACTTATCTATTTAAGAATTTTTATTACAGGTATAAATATCAATCTATATGTATAGGAGGGCTACTTAGAAAGTATCCAGATAACGTTTTATTGCTTTGATTTTTTGAATATACCGGGTGTCATCAATAAGTTGATGATCCGTATTCTTCAAAATTTTATTAAGATTTGGATAAATTTATTCTTAAGGGTAATTGAACTTGAGTTGTGTATGATTTTATTGAGTAGGCTGCAATCCTATCTTCCACAGTCAGGCAGGATTAGCGTAACGCCCCGCCTAAGACTATTTAATTTAGAAAAAATTCAGATTGTGGTGGCGTCCTGAATTGAGTGTTGTTAGTTGTGAATTTATGGTAAGTGTAGGTCTTTGAAACTACATTGCAATCATTTTACTTATATCGACCCCGCCCATTTACACTGTACCTAGTTTG
This sequence comes from Vesta saturnalis, assembly GCA_036346205.1. Lineage (NCBI taxonomy): Eukaryota > Metazoa > Arthropoda > Insecta > Coleoptera > Lampyridae > Vesta > Vesta saturnalis. The sequence continues at coordinate 163,860 of JARFJB010002127.1, forward strand.
GCAAGCTGCTTATTTCGGTAGGCCTGTACGACGCTTAGTGCGGTTTGATCGTGTAACAAGCTCTAAATCTACACTAAGTTTCGTACGTAATGGACTGAACTAGGACATGGTGCAAACTTACCTTTTTGTGACATAAGCAAAAATTTCTCTTTGTTTAAGTTGCCTTCCGAGAGGAAGTAGAATTTTTATTTGTTATAAGGCCAGAAGATTTATTATTCGCACTACACTAGTGTAAAAGTTAGTAAGCATAAGCCTTCTTAGTAGTGGTATTAGGCACCAAGAATCTTATAAAATGTAACGCTAAACACCCAAAGAGGGGGTAAGAGAGGAGAACTGAAACAAAATTTGAATAAGCAAGTAGATAATAATCCATTTATTCAATAATCATATAAGAAAAAGAATCTGATTTTAAGTTACCCTGATTACTGTTTCATTTAATATCAAACAAATTAATGTAAACTATAGCTTTATAATATCAACTGAAATTAAGAGCTTGCAATAACCAATATTGATTTAGAAAACAGGATAGTAGAAATGGTTAAATTACCGAAATTTTAATTCAGCAGAAAGCAGTAGTACATCAAGGTAATTAAGTAATTGTAAACGCAATAATTGAAAATAAAACTAAAGATGTAGACCGTTGAGCTCAGGGGCACAGATACTAATGTAACTAAAAAGTTAAAAATTTTATCGCAAAGAAACCGATCATGTAAAACTGTCTGTATTTAAGGTTAATAATAAATACTAGTGTCTCGAAGTCTAGTCTAAATAAAATAGAAATGCTTATGTAGATATGAAATAGAATTTACGTTATGTTTCTTTATATATAAATCTAAATGAAGTTGAGCCACCGAAAACAATTTAGAAATATAGCGATACATTATGTGAGACAAATAATATATGAATCTAGAATACGTAAGTAAATTTTGTATGTAGAATAATTGGTTGATTTAACCAAATGTTTAATAATTTAGCTAACGTGCAAATCAGATGTTACAAAAAATAAATTCGAGACAATCTTTTTGAATATATAGTCCTTATTCAATTATTGTGAGTGGGAGTATATCTCAAAATAATTTGGGTTGTTTAATTAATATTAAACTTGGAAACGTCCAAGCAGGTGTTTTTCAGTTAATTCGTTTTGCAAGCTCTATCATAATTTAGCTCGTACTTATTACCAGTAGAAGGCCTAATAATGAAATTTTAATTAAAGTTTATTAATTATGTCATTAACTTAATTTTAATTGAGAAATAAAGAAACACACATGCACAACAATAAGCTAACTAGAAAATTACAAATTAATCAGAAAATACCTAATAAGAATAATATACAAGAGTCAATGGCGTAGCATAGGGGTTTTACTTTACTATAGAATTATGAATGTAGACTATAATATTCTAAATCAAATTATACACGTTACAAGGTTTTCCTTTATACAAATACGGTTTTTTTAACTAACCAGTGATCATAATAAACAATCTTTTTAATAAATATAAATTCTATTTAACTCAGGTATATTTATACGCTATACTTCTATTGAATTTCATTTTTAAAGTTTATGGTACGTGTACACCAACCAAAACCGCGCTAGTTTAAATTAAAGTAAAATAAATAAAACAAATTAGTTTTCTACTAAATTCATTGATATATAGTTCCGTATATATTAAAAACTTGTGTTTGTGTAAAAGTTGTCAAAGGTAACGTTATGTAGGAATATACATGAACGGTGGAATTTAAATGTTTGTTTAATCTTTTTTCAATATTTGAATAACAATCAACTTTAAGCAAAATATGCAAACATTAGTTAAAGATAATTTAATTTTACATAAATATAATGTTTCTTAATACGAAGGCAAATAAGCCTACAATTTTGTTAAATAAGACTCAAAAGGCTTAAACTGTATTATCGATATTTTTATAGAAGCAGGCACCAGATTTCTTTTTAAGTTAGAATCGATCTCTATCTTACGTTTAAACATCCATCCAACATAGATTATCGTTGTTGTTTTTAAAATGTTGCCTATTTTCATTATGAACCTATACAAAAGAGGTTGCATAATTATCCTAAAAAATATATTGTATTTCTTTTAATTTCCGCTTTGTAGGTTGGTTTAACACAAATAAGGTTAGAAGTTGAGTTAGCCACATTATCAACCTTTAAATCGAATAAATGCAGATTCTGTACAAAATTTGCACCTGACACTATACAAAATACAATTAACTGTTAGAGATTGGTTACACATAGAATCAACATCTGGTTAATTCATTTATATTGTAAAGGCAATTCTTATAATACCCAATAGCAGCCTTGGCAACGCAGAATATGGAATTTATTATCACATCATCGTTAAAACATGTTGCAATAGTATTTTAGCTGCCGTATTTTAGAGATGTCATGTAGGTGACAGAATTATCTCTAATCATTAATTAAATCGTTATTTAAGTAATTTTTCTTTGTAAATAGTAGTACATATATTAATTCTTCTGGATCTTGTTAGTGTATGTTAACGTTTATTTTTTGACGTGAACGGTTTCTGGTTTCTTGGAAAAGGTTTCTAAGAAATGGAACCGTACATGTAACTAAGATACTAATTTTTGTTTGTTAATGGAAAAAAATTATGGACCAATCGGAAGTACTTGGAGTACGGTAGCCACCAAGGCGTCTATAATGGACATAACCCCGTAACGGGATTTGCAGATGCAGCGCCAAGGACGCCGAACTAGAAGGTCTGAAGGAGGTTGTACGGAACCAAGGAATATTGCTGGAAACTCTCCTCGAACAAAGCGCGGTGATACAGAGGGCCATCGAAAAGCTAGTCACTACACCCGGAAACGGAGGTCCAAATGGTGTTCGAGCCTATCTGCGGCCAAAGCATCGTGATCGGATTTTTGTAAACGTCAGTCACTCAGTGTTAGAAATGGTAATTACCTCTACCCCGCGTAAAGTGAGCAGAGATGGCAATATACACTCCCTGATTATGAACGATCTTCTCAAAACGCTGATGTTAACTTTTCTGGTACTGAATGTCGCAATATTTTGTTTATGCTATCTAATAAAATTAGGTCCCCTTTGAAATTAGAGCAGCCAATTTTTCACGACAACTATTCGTTGCACCCCGTTGTTTCCTTGCGTAAATTTGAACAGTTTGCGGAATCGTACCATTTGTCGGGTGATGATAACTTAAGAGCGGCAAAAACGTGTCTAGAAGCCGGTGCTCAAAGTTGGGCGTTGATAAATAAGGCCGATTGGCGGGATTACGGTTCGTTTAAGAGAAGCTTTTTGGAGTATTTTTGGTCACCCGAGAAACAGGTCATTAAACGCAATAAACTCTACAACATGCGTTATCACCCAGAAGGAAGGTTGTCGCTACCCGAATATTTTCTGAAACAAATTAATGATTATCGCCTTATTGATTCTCCCATCTCTGAGGGAGTTATTTTGTACGAAATAATGCGTCAATATCCCATTGCCACCCAATCATTATGGGGAGTCTGTTTAGAGCGGAGCTTGAGTGGAGCTCTTTCCTTTTTAAAATGGTTATCGGGTATTGAAGCAAAGAAATCGAAAAATGACGTTCTGCGAGCCCAAGCTGCTAATTTTGCTAGCGTGTTACCGGTACCTTTACCTTCTTTTAGCGTACCTCCGCCATTTTGGATTCCCAATGCGACCCCTCCTCGCTCTTAGGGAAACGACCGTGGGGGAAGATACATTTTTTTTCGAGAGCTTGGGATGTGATTTTAGGGCCCGAATTACGCCAGTTTATATTCAATTACGTTGATGATCTTTTGGTTGTATCTGAATCTTTGTGTGATTATATACAGCATCTTAGGAAACTTTTTGGTTCGATTTAAGTAAGCCAATATGTCCATAAACGTTAGAAAAACCGATTTTTTCTCCATTGCACGAGGAAAAATGTTTGGGGACATTGTAACTACTAGGGGCATTAAATCTTATCTCGAGCAATTATTTTACATACAACGGTTCCCTAGGCCATGGAATTCGAGTCATTTTTTCATGTGTTACGGGAGAACTAAGCAGGCTGATTAGGGTCTACTGTCGAAATGCGCATGCTAATTGGGCTAATCACGTTAAGAATATAGAATGTCTATTTAATATCGTTCCCCATTACGCACAGGTTACCCCCTTGTGACATTGTAAATGCTCCGCGTCTCAGGGACCGTTTTGACCATCTCCGCCACTGAATCACGGGCGGTGATTTGGAATAAAGTTCGTCAGAATTTGGACAGAAGTGCAAGAGCGCGAGTACGAGGTTTCAAACACCAAGGTGACATACTGTTTATCGACTACTACGTTTTACTGGAGAAACTTAATATTTTGAACGCCTCCAAGAAACAAATATCAGTTTCTCCCCTTATATACCGGCCGCCTTTCGTATTATAGCCAAACCCAACCCGAACGTGTACCGTTTGTTGGATGAAGAGGTGGAGTCTATCAAGGGAAATTATAACATTACTAATCTGAAGTTTTATCATAGGCCCGAATCCTAGGAATATCTACGGGCGTGCCCTAAGCACCTTGCGTGGACCAAAAATAAGTAGAGGCCTGGTTGTATATACCCATTTTTTATTTTTTTGTTATTTTTTTCCGTTTCTGTTTTTATTTTTCATATTAGTTTATGCATGTATTGTTTATCCATATCCTCTAATTGTTTTTGACCATGTTGTCTAATAGACGTTTAGTTTGACTAGTAAAGCTGGTTACTAATTAAGTTTTGTTTTAGTACTAATGGCTCTAGTTCGTAGCAGAAGGTAGCGAAGGATCCCGATCCGAAGCGAAGGGTGTTGAAAACTCTCCGAATGTTTCCGAGCGGACATCGTTGAGGGGCGGACCACGAAAATTTTATTATTGTAATAAACATATGTCAAATCGCCATTGTTACCATGATAGAAATGATAATTAGTGGATTTTTAGTATATTGATAATACGTCGTAATTTGCTAATGTTTTCAAAATATTTTATTTATATATTTTTATGAAAGAAATGTGAGAATGTATGTAACTGATATTTGGCTAGGGTTAAAAAAACACATGTGGGAGTGTGAGTAGCAAGTGCATGCTTAAAACTGCTTTACTGAAGGGCCATAATGAATCATTGGAATTTCTTATGCGCCTATTCTTAATGAAAAAATGTCACTAGTTTAATAAGTAATTGTGTTGTAGACGATCAAAATATACCTTTGTTTGTTACGTTGAAACCCGAGACGTAAATGTAGGGTTTGTGACGGATGAATGCATATTTTTAAAATTAAGATGTCGTGCAATAATTAATATGAAACTGTTCCAGCGTAAATGATTGTTTCTTGTTTTTATGTTACTTTTTTAAAGTGGGGGTTGATTGCGGGAGTAAAATAGTTAGGTTTGAAATCGGGGAAAGTCAGATCGATTTTGAGTAAACTGCTTGTCTTTAAAACATTTCGGGCGTGTACATTTTCTTTTGAATTAGCCAACACTAACTTGTTTTTCTTTCGTATGTTAGTTTCAATGTATTTTTGAAATATTGATCTATAAATAACAGTCACTCTTTTTGAAGTTAAACCGCGTATGTTAACAATTTGTGTCTGTGATCAATTAAAGGAATATATATTCAAGTGTAAGTAGGTATTTATATATACAGCTTGATTGATTTTACGTGTCCAAGCATGTAGATATTTTATCATAAAAGATAAAAAAAAAGTTTAAGAAACAAAAATACTCTATATTCAATTATTAATAATGCTACATATTCAGAAAAACGAATTCCACAAAAACAAAAGAGCATCGCAAGACAAATGATTTTTTTTTAAATGGAACGGACACTTTATTTTAATATTCTGAAAGAGCTTTAAATTTTCTTTATAATGGTACCAAATAAGTTATTACTATTTTGGCAATTATAGTCAAAATATTTTTTTAAAGTTTGTTTTCTGTATTCCTATAAATACGAACAAAAACAACAAAATTGGAACAGTAGTCTTGGGAAACAAATAAAAAGCTGTAACAGATACAAACTACATCACTACATTATAACTTAGAATCACGTGAAAAAAGACAAAAACATGAATTAGATGTTCGAAGTATCCCCCATTATTTTGAACACATAGTCGGGCCCTCCTTAGTAAATTTCTGCGTGCCTTTTGTAACATGTAAGGAGTTATTTGACGGCAGACTTCAGTAATTCGATTTCAGAGATTCTCAAGGTTTTCGGGAGCGGTGACAAACTTTTTGTTTAACGTATCCCCAACCGAAAAAATCTAAATCGAAAGCTCGGGCGACCTGGCCGGCCAAGGTACTGGACTACCATTCGTTATCCACTTATTTCTAAACATTTGACGTATAACATCTTTAACAACTCTTGAATTATGTGGAGGTGCCCCATCTTGCTGAAACCACATATCACGCCGCTACTGGTACGTCATCCAGCAAGTCATGAAATTCATTTATAAGAAAGTTCATGTACCTATCACCTACAAGAGTTCCTTCATAACAATAAGGACCCATTACAAAATCATTCACAACGCCGAGCCATACGTTAACAGAAAATTTATTTTGATATCTGCATGGTCGTAATTGTCTAGGATTTATGTCATTCCAGTAGTGGTCGTGTTTCCTATTGGATATATCATTTCTTGTAAAGCATGACTCATCGCTCCAAACTATGACATTAATTACATGACTGTAATAAATCAGCCATTCACAAAATGTTATTCGCCGTTACTGGTCTCCGTCATTTAGTCCTTGTACTAATTTAATTTTGTAAGGCTTCATTTTGTTCCGTTTAAGTATTGAAAATATCTTGTAGTAGGTAAATCCTAAATCAACCACTGCTTCGCGTATGGAATTCCGAGGATGCGCTCGAAAGTACGCCAAAACAACAATTTCATCATTTTTCATAACACCTCGCCGATGTCTTTGCTGCACTGGTTTTGCACTAAAACTAAAGATGTGGTTGTCGTCGCTCGGGATACAAATTTAAATACATTGCACTTGCCTCCAGCGTATTATCATTGCACCGAATAAAAACTCTTAACATATCCATTTTTTCATCATTTGTGTAATTATTACTTGCTTGCATTGTGATAGGTAATATTACGAGCACTGAACAATAATTTAACTGTCACAAACAATGCTCTAATATTGACAATTGTTTTTCATTTGTTTCCCAAGACTACTGTTACAATTTTGCTGTTTTTGTTCGTATTTATAGGAATACAGAAAACAAACTTTAAAAAAATATTGTGACTATAATTGCCAAAATAATAATAACTTATTTGGTACCACTGTAAAGAGAATTTAAAGTTCTTTCAGAATATTAAAAAAAAGTGCCCGTTCCATTTTAAAAAATCATTTGTCTTGCGATGCTCTTTTGTTTTTATGTAATTTGTTTTTCTGAATATGTAGCATTATTAATAATTGAATGTAGAGTATTTTTGCTTCTTAAACTTTTTTTCTATCTTTTATGATATCGAGCATTACCTTGCAAAGGTATCTTATTCGCACGCGGGCACCTTAAGCTGAAAGCTGTTAAAATGAAAGATAGTACAGGGCTCCCACTCTGGTATTGGTATGAATTAGCATTGTTGGTTGTTGTTTATATTTATATTTGTGTAGAGGTGGGCTGATGAACGGGTACATGATTAATTGTAAAAGGCAATTACCAAGTGGGTACACACTCCTTAGATCAGATAACCATTAAACATCTAGAATTTTGTTTTTATTGTGTTTATTGTTGTATAGATGAAGGTGTAACCTGAGAAAGCAGCGTTGAATTTTCCTAACGCCCTCAAATTTATATATCGGTCACGATGTGGTGATCTATTTATAATTTACCCTTGTAAGGCTTTGTTTTAATGGGTTTTTTTGTATCAGTTTTGAAGTAGAATTATTTGCCTGCGTACTAATTTCTCTTTATATGTAATTTCTTGTAGCTGGACTTATGTATTTTGTGCTTTAGTGGTCATTAACAATTGTGTACTTGTAAATTCCTTGTCTAATCTTTTGTTCTTGCCTTTACCTTATTATGACCTGCGCAATTTTATTGTTGTTTTATTTTATATGTACCGTAATTTGCTTTATTGTTTTATGTGTTTATTTACTTAAAGACCGACATGATTGGTTTTAAAGGCCACATGTTATTATGATTTTTATTTTCAATATTTATGACATGACACAATTGTGGGTATGACTACGTGGGGTTTCTTTTTTTATTATTGTGTTTCTGTTTAACTAAACTGCCTTTTATTCACTTTCTCTTAATGTTATAATTTGATAATTTTGTACGCACTTTAACCTGATTTAATGGTGTTTTGTTATATATTTAACTCTTTCTTTGTTTTTTTTTGCGTTATTTGATTTATTAATGTGCAATTACTTATTTATGAATAAAGTGGGTTTTAGTGGTGGTTCTTTACCACAATAGTATATTAACGGGCTGAACCACCGCTGCGCATAGCTCGTTAATTTTAATTTGAGTAGTTTCATTTTTTCTTACCTGCCGCTCATGAGGCTAGACGGCCACTTCGTTTGATCCCCAGGTAAGTCAAAGTAAGGCAGGCAATAATTCGAGTAATAGTAACATTATTGTCAGTCAAGTAAATCACTTAGCGATTATTTTGTTCTTGAATTTGCATTATTACAAATAAGTTCAAATTACACTTACCTGGGAGTCGTTACAGTATTAGGAATGATAGAGTATACAAATCAAATTTTACTATAGTTTACTACAATATCCTATGTCATTGACATAATGCTTAAAAAATGTAAATTAAATGTTCAATAGGAACTCATTTCTTTTACATCCTTAATTGAGCCCACAGGCATATCAACGTTTTGTTTCCAGAACTAACTTTCGTTGACAATACAAAACATTTTTCAAACAATTAGATGGTAATTAAAAATTATTATTAATTTTATTAAATACATAAATAAAAAGTTTACCTCGAGTAGGATTTGAACCTACGACCTGTACTTTGCTAGAGTACCGCGCTAACCAACTGCGCCATCAACGTTCAAACCCCAATCGATGTAAATTTTGTCTTTAATGGAATGTGAGTCTGCAATATTGCAAGTATTCACACATACCAAAGCAACTTGACTTGATAATATTAAATTATTATAAGTTTTTGTTATGAACGAATTTACATCAGTTCTACATACATAAAGACAAAATTTATATCGATTGGGGCTTGAACTGATGGCGCATGTTGTTAACGCGTATACAAAACGTCATAGTTCAAATCCTACTAAACTTATTTATGTATTTAGTAAAATTAATAATAATTTTTAATTACATATTTACCTTTGATCTTATTCGTTGATAACAAAAACTTATAATAATTAGATGGTAAATTATTATAAGTTTTGTTATGAACGAATAAGTTCAAAAGTAAATATGCAATTTAAAGTTATGATTAATTTTATTAAACACACAAATAAAAAGTTTACCTCGAGTAGGATTTAAACATACAACATGTACTTTGAGCGGTACTCTAACAAAATACACATCGTTGGTTCAAATCCACCTCATGGTATACTTTTTATTTATGTATTTAATAAAATTAATCATAATTTGTGATTAGATGGCAAACTCACGTCGATTTTAAACAAGAATAAAAAATGAAAATGAAAATGAAAACACCGTAGAATGTACTTTAGATAAAATTCTACAATTATGACTGAAAATGTACATAAGTATTTTTCTAATTATGTGCATTTTACTGATTAACTCTCAGTGAGACCTTTAAATTTAAATAACCGACATTTGTTCCAATCACGATATACTATATGGTGGTTCTTACACATAAAACAAAAGACGTTATACATGTAAAATATAAAACGTTTTGAGAAAATCCCTAACTTTACTATGTACCCTTAGTTTATTATAAGTAAAGCTTTGAACAAAAAAACGTTTTAATACAATCAACGAACAAAGGCAGTAAGAAAAAAGTAGCAGGATCAACAGTTACAAGACTTTGCAAGAGTAGTATTATCACAGATAAGTTATAATAACAGTTAAAGCGCTTATTGAAGTTTTAATAAGCTATATCAATTTTCCTGCTTAAAATTCAGCTTTAATATTTTTATGTTATATTAAAAGCTCGAGCTCGAGCCTCAGGTAACGTCTATATTATGCCAGTTCAAAGGAAATTTCCCAATAAACTAGTTTGAATTTTCAAAGAACATCACATCAAGGTAATCTGAAACTTTCCTATATATTACAGGTTGCTCACTACATACTACAATTATATAGTACGTCCCAGAATATCAGAGAGTAGTAAATCATCTTGACAGCGACAGGTCTGTGGCGTACTTATTAAAGGCATATATTATAAGGTCTGTAAAATATAAAAATCTACAATTTAATTTAATACAATTTAATGCACTGAAATCCCAACCGCTCGTATATGAGTTGTCTGATCTTCAGGCTTAAGTCGAGTTTTAAAGGGTTGTCTTTTGTTTGCCGTTTACAGTCTTTATTTAACACAATATTTTGCAGACGGCACATTAACAACATCTTCGTTTGAACTAACCCGGTTGCTACTGATTTCTGTTAGCCGCTTTCATGCAAAAAACGACACTATTTCACTAAAAACATCTCTGATATTTTGGGACGTATTTTAGAATAGCACATTATTTTATTAGGCTTAGAAAAATTACTCTTAGTGATGATCAGTGCTGAAGTGACACTCAGAATTATGTTTAGATCAAGATACGCTTAAGCACCTATATTTGAGAATATGTTTATATGCTATCTGGCAGGATATATATATATATATATATATATATATATATATATATATATATATATATATATATATATATATATATATATATATATGAAAGTGTTGGCTCTGTATGTCACTTACGTCACAAACGATTATTAGTAAGTACGTATTTTGTGAATAGATGCGTTTGTAGAAATGCTGAAAATAGACTAACTTTTTTTTTTGTATTTGATCAATTTTAAGTTCTTTGCTGACCTTAAGATAGAAAAATGGCTATATTCTTAATAGATTTTTAAAATTTAAAATTTTCGTACAACTTTCTAAACTTTTAAATTCTTATTTTATGTATAATACGTGAACAATGTTATTACACCTTCTAGGTGTAACCTTAAAGAAAAACCAGTTCTTGTCAGGTTGCGTTGACGCACCCTGTATGTAGGATGTTATAATGACGTGTATTACGTGTTCTGAGCACGAGTGTATTGAGTTTGAACAAAAAAAAAAATTTTTTTGTGTATATGTATAATGTATGTGGGTGTATGATACGCCACTGGAAATGTAGGAGAAATATAATTCTGTATGTAGATACGTGTATTTGAATGTTACAAAGACTTTAGTGTTGGAATAATTAGATTTTGCTGAATGTAAATGTGAAGAGAAATTTGTCTATGGGACGATAATGCTTTCCACTGGATTGCTTCTGTTTTGCTGATGATAAAGAAAGGAATGTTTGAAGATAAAATGAGTAATCTTGGTTAGAAAATGTGAAGAATAAGTGTGGAATGTTTTAGAAAATATGTAGAGAAAGATTGGGTATGTTTAAGTTTAATTTCCGAAAGTTTTGTAATGTTGTGCAATTGTTTTGAGAATAAATTGTGTATATGGAATTTGAGACTTAGACGGTACTTATTTTTGCAAATGTTGCGGAACGAGATCGAGCGCAGGTTGGAGATAAATGTTAAAAGTTGTAATGGTCCAGAGTGGCTACTGAATGAATGTAATGACGAAAATGATTTCTTCATGAAGTAATTGTAAAATTTGTAAGTAAAACAAATATGGCGATGTATTGTAATTACACGCGTGCTTGTATAGAGGGAAGCAGCTGTCAGAACTATGAATTTTGAGTGAATATTATTGGAGAATATAACGCGGAAGGAAGACATGTTTAAAGATGGATGACTGAAGTTATAAATAGGAAGTCAGAGATTGACGAGTTGTTGTCGTTAGTTGAAGTTAGAGTTGTTAGCTTTTGGCTTGTGATGAGAGCTCGGTGAGACGCGGATGCGAGTTAGTGTGGTTTAGAATGGGATGATGTTGGAGTATGTTTGTGAATTTTAATGAGGCAGTAATTGTTTAAACAACTGCGTAACCCGAACCGGGGATGAATTGAAAGACATTCATAAACAATACCATAATTAAAATTGAAGTTGAAGATAAAATTAGTTTGTTTATCTTCAAGAAAATAATAGTGCGTAAGCAGATTTGAATAAAGATAACAGTTGTTATGTTAGAGTGTAAGTGCAGCGCGTGTTTGTAACGAGATTCAGCTAAAAGTATTTATGAGACCACCTGTTAAGTGAACGAAGGTTCGTTGTATATTAAGCCAATGTTTAAGTAACGTTATATGACATTGAAAGTTTTATTTATATAAGGGACTAAATTGGTGTAAAGGTTGCTAGAAATTTTAAGGCAACCAAAGGTTTACCGTTATTACGTGTTATTAGACTATTTGTGGAGTAATAACCTTGCATTGTGAACTAATCGCGAGTGCACAGAGGAATAAGTTTTGTTGAGCCTTTGTAATGTGCTTCAGGCAATTTAGATACCAATGGACTACATATAATTAATTTACGGAAGAAAGAAGAAAGAAAAGCCAAGGATTTATGGACAAATTTTTAAGTAAGAAATTAGATTTAAGAATTTTATGAACGCATTTAAGCCCGATTATCTTTTGTTAGTTTGTTTACGTATGTTGTTTAAATTATTAATTAGTTTTGAAAGGAAAAGATAATCGTTCTTGAGTCGTATTGTATGGTTTGTTTTAGTAGTAAGATTGCAAAGTGGTACTTGGTGGTTTAACTTTCAACCACGCTGATGTAATTTATGTAAATATTTGTGTTTTTAATTATTTTATGCAGGACAATATATATTTATCGTTAAATTTTTTATTTGTTGTTTATTTAAAGGTATGAAACACAGTTAACATTTACTTAATTGGTGATCTTGTTTTGACAATTTTAAAAGTAAGCTTTGCATATTTTTTTTAATTTTCAGATTTGAACAACCTGAAAGTTTATTAGGTTGATTGCAAAATTTTTTATGTAGTTTCATTAGGAAATGCACTATTAACGATCAGCTGTTGTTTAAATTTCATTAAGTATAATAAAAGTTTGAGTTTTGAAACCTTAAATGTTTACGAATGCAAATTTATAAATAAATAAATTTAAAAGATATCGTTCATGTTAAAATTTTAAAATTAATTACCGTTCATTGAATGAATTTGAGTGATAAATTTTATTTTGGAAGTTTTGGTATACGAGGTGTATTCAAAAGTTTTAATAACCTGGGTAGTACTAAATTTATTTGAGTTGAATTGTTTTGGACGAGTGTTTGTGTTAGAACCTTCGTATATGAGTTTACCGAGTAAGCACAATCCTACTTTCCACAATCAGGTAGGATTAATTAACATCCAGCTTAAGACAATTATATTAACAAAGTTTCGATTGTGGTGGCGCCTAGAGACATATTTTCCCGAATTGAGCTATTTGAGTATAAGTGTAAGGTGTTAGCTGGCTTGGCAACCCGCTTACATTAGTAAGCCTACACGACGCCTAGTGCGGTTTGGAAGTGTAACATTCTTAATATTGGTACTGCTTCTTCCTTTTATAGCTAATGTTACAAATAAATTGAAAAGTCCTAATTAAATATGGCATTAGGACTATTTTAAACCTACAAGAAAAATTAAAGAACGTTTGATCACTAAAAGATGCGTCAAATTTATCTTTCAGTGTATAAGTTATCTTGTTCATTTGGAAAAGTATACATTGGAACCACAGACGTAGCTTTGATACAAGATGTAAAGAACATATGAGATTTTGTAATTATCAACCAGAGGGTCTGCTGTGGCTGACCATGCCTGAACAATCTAAATCATGCCATTCAATTTGACAATATGGAAATATTGTCAAGACAAACTCATTATTTGTTCGTTTACAACGTGAAGCTATTGAAATATATAAACACCCTAATCATTTTAACAGACAAGAAGAAAATCTCCGTTTAAATAGCTTTTGCCATCTTATAAACAAAAAAAAAGCATAATGATACGGCTTAATTTTGATTTTAATCTCAACTTTTGGTATGTCTAGGTTTTTTACTGTGGTTTCCTTAGACCTTGAAGCAAATGCTTTAACAATTATATGTTCATTTACCGCAGCACTATAACTTAACATAAGTAGTTGAAATTAAGATTAAAACAAGAATATTTTTTCTTTTTTTCTTCTTTTTTTTTTTCTTTTTTTTTTCTTTTTTTTTTTTTTTTTTTTTTTTTTTTTTTTTTTTTTTTTTTTTTTTTTCCCTTTTTTTTTTCTTTTTTTTTTTTTTTCTTCTTTTCTTCTTTTTTTTTTCCCTTTTTTTTTCTTTCCTTTTTCTTTTTTTTTTTCCTCTTTTTTTTTTCTTTTTTTTTCTTCCTTTTTTTTTTTTTTTTTTTTTTTTTCTTTTTTTTCTTTTTTCTTTTTTTTTTTTTTTTTTTTTTTTTTTTTTTCTTTTTTTCTTTTTTTTTTTCTTTTTTTTTCTTTTTCTTTTTCTTTTTTTTTCCTTTTTTTTTTTTTTTTTTTTTTTTTTTCTTTTCTTTTTTCTTTTTTTTTTTCTTTTTTTTTTCTTCTTTTTTTTTTTTTTTTTCTTTTTTTTTTTTCTTTTTTTTTTTTTTTTTTTTTTCTTTTTTTTTTTTTTTTTTTTTCTTTTTTTTTTTTTTATTTGTCTTAATTGATTCTATTATGTTTCCTTCTCTTGAATATGGGTGTTGCCCCTACTGTTTTTCTTGTTCAATTTGCTGTGGGACTCTCGCTGTTTTTAAAAGAGAGAAATTCGGTCATCCTCCTCATCAAATGACAAATCATTTTCGGTTGATCCCGCAATGTCCGTCACTTCCAAAATACCATCTTCGTCTTCATTTATATATTCAACATCGGTTAGTTGTTCTACACCCAAAAAAACTTATTCAAGTGCTACTTCAAAATATCAAAACACATACCGACCCATTCCACAGATATCTACAAAAAAAATAACATTCTAGATATTTGTAGTAAAATTTCCTCAACTGAAGACGGAATTTTTTTGAGCTTCTATCAAAACTTAAAAAATATACAGCAAGTTTGTACATTGGAATTACAAACTACATGTTCTAAAAACATAACAAACAAAATATTGCACTTACGAAATTATGGAAGAGATAATCTTTATACTATTACAGTGTTAAACGTTAAATTTATTATAAACTGTAAACCTAAAAAAACTCCTCCTAAAACGAATGTTTAAGTGCGTGAATTTGGTTGGCAGAAAACGGACCTGTCTACAAAATAGGACGCTGAACGCTAATTGGTAAGAAATACAACCATAATCTAAAATATCTAGTGTAGAACAACCCACGACCTTCCAACTTACAAAGTAGAAATGAAAAGGAATGATATAATTTTAATAATTTTTTAGAATAATTATGCATTCCCTTCTTAATACGTTCATACCGAAATGAGGTAGCGTTGCAAAAACAAAAACAAAAATCTATGTCAGATGGACGTCTAAAACTTCATGTCAGATTGTAATGACCCAAATAATAAGTAAGCAAAACACATTTTTATTAACTTAAATTATAAAGCTAATAGTGCATACAAAAAGTTTATTTAGTTTCAGTATCCAGATATAGTAACGAATAGTGCGCACCAATTCCCCCTTCGATGTATACAAAGACAATCGCGTCTAATTTTTACTAAGCAACACTTCAATACGAAGCATAAAAGCGAAAATTCTAAAATAATTTAGCACTACTCTGTAGTATTTCAATGCTACACTTGCTTTTCGAAATTCTCTTTATTCGGAAAGCCTGACCAATGCTCTTAAAGCGTTTGCTTCGCAAGTATTCAAATTATTATTTTATACCGTATTCCAGAACTTTTAAAACAATTTCAATTTCAAAATATTAATAGTAAAATACCTGTCAATTCCTGTCGTAAATAAACCATTTAATAATTAACATGACGCGAAAGAGGGACGAAACAAGTACCGAGTATACGCTGTTAGCTGAGTGACCTCGGCGGAAGTGTAAGTCCGTTACACATAAATACTTTCTAGATAACGAGGCTCAAAGCCCGTGTAAAGATGGTCAACCGTAGTAAATTCCTCTGAAACACCAGGTTAAATTGCA